>OMKP01081446.1:0-13326 GCA_900302375.1 Bathygadus melanobranchus
TGCTGTCTCCCTCTCTTGCCCGCTATCAGAACCGGCACGGCCGCCTTCCTCTTATCTGAGCGCGTTCCATTGTATCCACACAGGACAACAGTATTCAACCCACCGTTTAAAAGTAAATTACAAAATAGGAAGAGAAACAAGAAGACCATCCGGAAGTCGGGAAGCCTCTCTTCATGGCACCAGAATTGTCCATGTAATCCCGGCATGTTTGAACGTACGTACACACACCGCTCCACATGCATAAACACCCACGATCTCCTCATGCACAATGTGGACCCAACAGGGGCAAACATCGGTATGGGGCAAACATTTTTGCTCTTTACCAGAAAATCCAAATGCGGCCAAGGTATCTTAGAATCGCAAAAACAACTGTGCTTTTTTTTTCTGTATGCACACAGAATTTCCTTTATTTGTAGTTTTTTGTGTGTTTATTTATTGACAGCGTTTTAGAGAGACACGCTCCACCGGAGAGGGTAAGTGACTGTCCTCCTTCCATCCGACGGACCCTATCACCCATCATGCATCACTCCTGCCCATCATCCATCACTCCTGTGTCTATGGAAGCCTCCATCCGTCTGGGGTGGGGGGATGGGGTCCGGTCTGTTGTCCGATTTGCTTTCTCCCGGCGTTCGGCTGAGAAAATATACAACTCCGGTCGGTCGGCCAGGGTTTAGGGAGAGCGCGTTCAGGGTTATCTCGGCTGCGTTCCATTACAGCTGATGAAATAGTCATGATGTAATGGGTTCTATTAAGACACAGCAGAGATCACGACGAGAAGCCGGCCCCAGTGTGTCTCGTAGGCCCTGGGAGGTCGGCTCTATGTTACGCTGCCTGTTTCCTTAGATGCTTTGAGATACACACAGCTATTTATACAGACATATATATACTGCATATATATATACAAATATACATCGTTTGGGTTCCCGTAGGTTTTTCATAAAATGAACGGGATAAAATTCTCATTTTCCCTGCGATATAAGCACTGACCCGCGGGTCGTTCGATTAGCGCGCGCGTTCTCTGAACTTCTCCTCTCCACTTCCTCTGCCCTTTCTTTTTATAATCCACATTTACTCGGCACTCAGAGAAATATTAATATTTGATAGGAAGCATATTGTGGGGGGGAAAAATACTGCTGCAAAGGACTCACACACCCTCACACACACACATGTAGCAGCAGCAGCAGCACAGCCACACACACACACACACGCACACACACGCTGCGATGCTCCCCTCTGATCATGCAGGAGCATAAATTGCGCTGGGCGATGTTCAGACTGTCTTTAGATTGCGCTCAGCCTGCCTGTGTTTACCTCCCAGAGAGGCGGATTGGTACGAACGGTATTCTGGCCGCAGTAGCAGCCCATTTCCAGAAAAACAGCAGCAATGTTCTCAGATGTGAGAAAACACGTCTAAAAATACCCACGTGGCAGTTATTTAATGCTAAGAGAGCAATAAAAAGAGGGAAAATGAAACTATGTAAACACTTACGTCGCAGGCTTGATACGGACCTAAGGCCAAGCTATTAAAAGGCAATTAAAACTGAAGTGTGTTGATAACGTTGTTTGGATAACGTCATTTTATGGAAGGGCCATTAGCTGATTTTCCAAGAGTGTCCGCATACAGTACACTCTCAAATCTGTTGAAGATGACACCACGGTTGTGCGCTGGCTCTTTCATTTGGTCCATTAGGGGAAAATGCTACGGAAAAATGTGTTTTTAAAAATTCGATAGATTTTCATTTCCCTAATGCATTATGGGTGTTGTCGATTCGCTATAAGGCCAGGCCCTATCTCACAGGTACGCTGTACATTCAAGTAAATATTTCAGTTGTTAAGACGAACATTAAAATGCCATATCAGTATTCTCAGTGAAACATTAGCAATGATAGACATTTGATGACAAAATACAGCCGCGTGTGAGACTAGTGAACGTGAATCATATGGCTCTTACATAAAGATTTTGTTTAAAATTTAAGGAGTTTGTAAGGACTATCCTTGATGTAAGGAGCACAAAGATGCCAAGTCATTCAACACAGCCAAAAGCTTTGAAAAGAGTAAGAGGATTAAAAACCAAAAGCAGATTTATCCAAACTGCGACGCCTCAAATAAACAACTTCTCTCATAACAGTGTTTGAACGCTCTCTCTCGTTGGCTTAAAGAAGTCGCTTTAGTCTGTCTCTCTCCTTCCTTCTTTGAAAAGTTATACTTTTTATACTCCTTAACATTAGCTTACCTTACCCTAAAACAAACAGCATGGCGCTACACGTTTTTTTTCACATTTCTTCAAGTTTTTCTTTGAATCCAAATGCATGGAAGTGTTACCTAGGTTATGTAAAAACTTTTTCAAAATGTGTAAACTTTTGTATTTATTTTTTTGTTCGCCACCTTGTTCCCAGAAGGCAAGGCAAGCGACCCCACAAGGCGAGGGGCCCGACGGTCCACTTAAGCACCTCTCCACCCGGTGTGTGTCCGTCGTACATCATATTAATGAGGCCCCTCTCTCCGTGGTCACGCGCCACCACGCCAGTGGAGGAGCCTAGCTAGCGACTCTAGTGGCGACCCCACAGTGGCATTTAAAAGCCACTGATGAAAGAAATTAAACTCTCTCTCTCTCTATTCATCAACCAACAGTCCTGTCTCTCTCTCTCTTCATCAACCAACTGTCTCTCTCTCTCTCTCTCTCTCTCTCTCTCTCTCTTCATTAACCAACTGTCTCTCTCTCTCTTCATCAACCAACTGTCTCTCTCTTGCTTCGTCAACCGTCTCTCTCTTTTCGTCAACCAACTGTCTCTCTCTCGCTTCATCAACCAACTGTCTCTCTCTCTCTCTTCATCAATCAACTGTCTCTCTCTCTCTTCGTCAACCAACTGTCTCTCTCTCTTCATCAACCAACTGTCTCTCTCTCTTTTCGTCAACCAACTGTCTCTCTCTCTCTTCGTCAACCAACTGTCTCTCTCTCTCTTAATCAACCAACTGTGCTGCTTCTGCCGCAAGGCCTCTAGAAAACTTTCTCTTTCTCTAAATAAAACAACCCATTCTGAAACTGCAATGGAACATCAGCTAGGGTAGACGGGCGAAAATGAATGAACTAATCCTTTTGAACCTCTTTTTAGCGTCCGGTACGTACCGAGTTAGCCTGTTGAACGTATCGAGTGCTCATGTATCGCGCGAGCGGGATCAAATGTCTCGAACGAGGACATCAATGAGTGACTCGAGGCAGCCTGGCAGCTACTCACTGACGATCAAATTAACTGCCGTCTCAAACGAGGGCATCTGCCGTTTGCCCCTCAAAAGCGACAGATCATTGGTCAGTGACATTTCTGTAACGTCGTTACAAGTTAAAATTAAATTAAAGTTAATACTTCATCTTTATCAATGTAAACGTATACATAATGACTGGTAATTGAAGAGAAGCGTTGTGGGGCGAACAGTTAGTTATAGTACATGTGCTCACAGAGAAACTGATGACATTTTTGCCAAAAGTTTCAAAACTCAAAAGGTTTGATACATTTGCATGTATCAACTCAAAAGAACCGCCCATCACTAACATCAACAATGAATATGGTAGGGTTTTAAATAATATTTATATTATAATAGTATTTATATCATCCAAAGAGACAGTGGATTCATGTACAGCAGGTCATAAAGAAGCAGGTAGGGGTTGCTCAAGGATGCCGACAGGTAGGCTGCGGACACTGGGAATCGAACCTAGTACCTTTTGGCTGGGAGTCGGACACCCTGTCACTAAACTACCCTGCACCCAGATAAGATAAATATAAGATCAAATGTATATTGTATGTGGTAATTGTATTTGTATGTGTAATATGTAATATTTGTATGTCTAACCCAATTTGAATTGTAACTTTCTTTTATCCTATATATCCTGCTGCTATTTTTAGAATATTTTCATGTTTTACATGTAATTCTATTCTGTTGTAAAGTGTCTTTGTGTGCCTTGAAAAGCGCTTATTATTATTATTATTTCTATCCAATTCCAAAGGTCTTGAGAAAAATCAGGAATAGTGAAATATAATAATTATTTAACATGACTCACTATTTAGCAAAGGTTGAATGCTCAGCCCACTTCCTGTACATGTACTGAACCCCTTAAGTGTCACTTTTACTTTAGGGTTGCGAGAAAATCCAAAAAAGATTTTCAAGTTAATTTAGACAAGGTCTCCCCTGGCAGTCTGATTCCCAGAGATCGTTGCCGTCCGTGCCCTATACCCAATTAGTCCTCTCCCATCCACACGTGCAGCTTATTAAATATAAGATGCCCACAGAAATTAAATCAGGAACCCCTCTGTTTCCCACGCGCAGCCGGATTCTCATTCATTAACCCACATGCGGTCCAGGGTCGCTGGCCTCTACCTCGAGGGGAGGGAGGCCATGTTTAATTCACAGCTCTGATCACAATGTCCCTCTATTGTCTTCCGTTGGCCCATGTTGAAGTCAGGCTTCGTTCATTCTGTGACTGTGTGTGATGTCACGATACGACACCCACAGGGAGTTAGGTCATACGCACCTACACATATACTCTCTCACACATGCACGCGCAGACACACATACATACGCATGCGCACAGATGCACAAACACGCACACAGGCATACAAATGTACTCTCACACACACTCATGTACCTATACGCACACGTGTATAGGTACGTGATGCGTACACATGCACACGCACAACCACACACACAAAACATGAGAGACACAAAACATGTCTCTCACACACTCTCCTCCCCCCCTCACACACATGCACACACATACACAAACGCACACACACACACAAACGCGCACACACGCCCAGCAACAGTTCTTCTATATGACATCATGATTAGGATCATTCAGTCGTTTCAATGATAATGTGAAGAGGTTTGAAATTGTATACAATTTGATTGTGATTAGCCTTTATTTAACTGGAGAAAATCATTGCGATTAAAAATGTGTGCACCGGCCAAGGCAGGCAGCAGCAGGCAATAACATAAAGTTTCAGGCAGACAACAATCAACATTCAACTTTGCACAAATAAAAATACAACTGGTAGCCTCAGGATGAAAAACATGGACAGGTCAGAAAGGCTACCTCTTGTTCCTTCACAACTGATAATATAAGCGAGTGTCACAGAAAGGTTCGACACATTCACATGTATGAACTCGAAGGAACCCGTTCTGTGGAAATAATCAGTTCAAGTCCAGACTGCAGTGTGTTCCAGGTGCATGGTGCAGGTGCATCTTAGCCAAGATGGAGAGCGATGGAAAAGTCCTGGGTTTAATATAGAAACTATTTATGGGTGCAGGGTAGTGTAGTGGTTAGGGTGGTTGACTCCCAGGCAAAAGTTTGTGGGTTTGAACCCCAATGCCAACAGTATTAACCCCTGTACCTGCTCCTAAATTACATGAATTAGAAAAATAACGGTTGCTTTTGATAAAACCATCTGTCAAATGACTAAAGAGTACACTTCTTTCCGACTGGTCTGCCTAATTACATGTCCATATGCAGCCAGGTTTGGCTATGCATTTCATGAAATTCATCACCATAGTGATATGGCAAAGGGGACCCGGCGCCTTGTTGTCATGACAACAGGTGTTTAAAAGAGGAACACTGAAATAGATAAACAAATCCAAGAAGCATCCAGGGCCGTTTTGATGATGATGATCTTCACACTAGTATCATTCTACCTCTCCACCTCTCTCTCTTCTCTCTCTCTTCTCTCTCTCTATCCAACCCTGTCTTTCCTCTCTTTGCATCTCTCTTTCTACTCTCTCCCTCTCTCTCCCTCTATCTCTATGGCTAATTGAAGCGTTTGCATTAACAGACCGACACAGGGAGTCTTCGGTGAGAGAAGTGGCAGGGCCCTTTGAAGAACTGTGATCTCATTAAAAGATACAAATGTCCAATGAGAGAGAGAGAGAGAGAGAGAGAGAGAGAGAGAGAGAGAAGAGAGAGAGAGAAAGCGAGAGGAAGAGAAGGGGAGAGAGGGAGAGAGGGGAGGGAACAAGAGAGAGAGAGCGAGAGGGGGGAGAGAGGGAGAGAGAGGGGGAGAGAGAGATAAAGAGACAGAGAAAGAGAGAGAGGGGGAGGGAGAAAGTGAGAGAGAGAGAGAGAGAGACTGGACAGGAAGCAGGAGCAGAGGGTGAGTGAGCGCGCCAGCAGGTGTATAGTACTCTAATCATGGCCGCTGCTCCCCATGCCCATCACGACACAAAGAACAAGATGCGCTAGACATGTGACCTAACAGGTATTTCTATTCCATTCAACATTCTCCATGGCGTCATTTGGTGAGTGGATGAACCCCCTCACCACCACCACCACCACCCCGCAGAACATTGCTGGCATGGTTGTCATGGAAATGTATCTACCGTTGCGTGACCTATCCACGGTAAGCTTACTTGTTACCATGGCACTGGCGCTTTCAAATGAGATTGGTATCCTGTGAATATGTGGTTCAAACGGACAACGCATTTGAACTTACAAAGACGTCTTGTATGAGGAGTCAATTCTTTTATGGCACCGCCCTACATCTCTACATTTTCAAAAGAAAAAAGTGCTATCATGAATTGTAACAATCATCGGTAATTAATTGATTATTATGATGTATTGAGGGGCACCGATTAATCTGCCACCCATCTGCCAGAACAAAATGTATTTATGTATTATTACATCCTCACATTTAAATGTACGATTTGATGCTAAACAGCTGGAAAAGTAACGTTTGCAGGCCATTCTGTGCAGTGTAAGTTATTCAACTGAGCAATTTCAGCAAATTAATTTATTAAACGCTAATTCTGAATGTCAACAGTGGATTTTTGTCTAAAGACAACATGAAAGGGCTTTTAGAGAGCAGCTTACTTCAGCACTATGACGCATCTCTAAGTAAATGAGGGACAATTCGCCCGGGCCGAAGCGAATGCCATTTGATGGAATTGTGTGACGAAACAAGCTAGTCAGCTGTGTGTTAGCTTGTTTAGCATGGCTTTATATGAGGGGTTAGCGGAAACATTATCTGTATCATTGTTATGCGGTGATATGTTAAGTCAAGGTTGGATTTGAACTTCATATTCATATATTTGTTCTTATCGTGAAGAACAGCCACATTTTAATTTCTCTGCCTGTATTTTCACACTCGCAAGTAGCGATTTTGCATTCGAGCGTATAGTAACAAAAAACCTTGTGAAAAAAACTTCAGGTTTCACTACCTCTGCAGATCAACTGGACACTGAGGCGCTCAGAGTGGGTTTGAGTTCTTCATCGGCAGTAGAAGCAGACAGACACCGCACACAGAAAGACCATCCTGGGGATTTTCTCTTTCATCCAATTTTCCCTCTCGTGAAAGAAAGAAAAAAAAAACATTTCACCAGACTCTTATTTAAAGCAGCCCCCAGCGAGCGTCCAGAGTTCAGGCAACAGCATGTGTTTCACAAAATCAGCCGAGGTGAAATCTAATTTGCGTGGTATTTCTTATGAAGTTTCTTCCGCCTCCTCACCCGCTACACCTCTCTCTCTCTCTACCTCTCTCTCCCTCTCTATCTCTCTCCCCCTCTCTCTCTCTCCGGTTCAGACAGAACCCCTGGCTTGACCATCACCGCCGCTTCTTCTGGAGGAATTACAGAGCAAGGACATACTTTATTTTTTCTCATTAAAAGTCAAGAAGTGTTGAACTAGGAGATTAGAGACCTCGGGATGTTGTGTTTCCATTTGTTTGTTTAGCAGTTTTTGACTCTTAACGGTTGAACGTACAAAAAGGCAGGATAGTGGTCCAGTGGCTTGGGTGGTACCGGGTTTGATCCCGTGTCCGATGCCTGCCTGTTTGTATGTGTTCTGGGGGCAAGATGCCCTACCTCCTGCTCCTTATTGGCATGTATCTGAGACAAATGGACAGACGCATAGACACACAGGCTGATAAAGAGACACACAAACAGAGGGAAAGAGACACAAAGAGAGAGAGAGCGAGCGAGAGAGAGAGAGATAAAGAGCTGCAGTTGGTTGGGTTTGCGACCATGTGTTACCAATCCTCTCTGCCGTGTCCGTGACCCACTCTGTCACCGCCGACAGCACCTCCCTGCCCTTGTTTGACCAAGTGCTCACACATTCCATCCTTGACTTGTCAGCGGGAATGACACTTGATCCTAATTGGTCCACTACTGCTGCGAGGGCGGGTCACTCTCTCAGCCCTCAACCAGCCGAGTGTTTTAAAGGCCCCGGCCTGTGAAACCGGAGCCGGAGTGCGGGGGGGGCGGAGGGGCCAAATCTCCCTGGGTGGGAAATGGAGAACGTCAAACGCAAAGCAACACCAGTTCCCGTTTTTGGACCTCCGGACCGCGGGCACCGCGGGGTCTTGGTGGACACATCAAACAGCCTCACCCCCCCACACATACACAACCTATCCAGGACTGCACTCGACCCCCAGCGGGGGTCAAAGGTGAAGCCCATTCGATTCATCATGTGTCACGCCCGTTCCGTCCTGTCAACGGATTTGGCAAACGAGTACAGTTTGTGTCCTCACATAAATGCTTGTGCTCGCGGGGACACGGCTTAGCAAATGTTAGCAGGCCGTCGCCTATTCGCCGATAATCCATTGATATCGATTGTGTCTAGCTGGGGGAATTAGACGTAAGCCCTGAGTTTATGGCTGGAGAGTGTTAAATGGCCCTCTTAGAAAAGCTGACTTTAGCTTGGGTCCAGAATGGCTTACGCTTCCTCCAAGAGTAATCCACAGTTAAGTGCATGAGGTAATTCATAGGGTAAACGTTAAATTTGAACAACAAACATTGTAGTTTGATGTCGATATCTGGGGTCTAGCTGGGCGGATACAGCCCTACCGTCTTCAAATGGTATTCGTAAGGCATTGTGGGCAGTTTTTGTGTTCAAGTCAATCGAGTGAGTGTGGTGTTTCACTAGACGCCATAGAAAGGCAATGCGTGTTGTTTTTAGAACCACAACACGGAAGTCACACTTGATATAAGAACTCGGACGCTGCACCGAGACGACTGGCCTTAAAAAAACGTTAAAGAGTGTGATACGAATCCAGCTTGCATTGTGTTCAGTATCAGGGCGTTTGCTTTGCCAGCTGGATATGTTCTCCAGCACTCTCGGACCAGAGCACATTTTTCATGTAACAGGGAACCTAACGTGGCCTTGAGGAAGCCAATGTTTAAAAAACATCTGTCCGTCCAAGGTTAACAAGGAGCGATTTATACGGCGGTATATCTTCCACACGCTAAACCGATGTAGTTTGGGCGTGCCGCAAAGTTCCTCTCATATGTTTACATGTTACATACGACAGTAGTCTATATTCTATTACTATGTGAAAACCATATGGGTCCATTTCATCTATTTATCCACCAGAAGCTGATCAATCTACAGGAACTCTGCGTACACAATGCAAACGTGGGTATTTGAGGTCAACACGCGTTCAACGGCAGTTTAGCTGTAGCTTGAGCTCGGAGTGGAGTGGAGCTTGGAGTGCGTCAAGGCTGGATTTCAGTGTATGCAAGCAAAC
Organism: Bathygadus melanobranchus; assembly: GCA_900302375.1. Classification (NCBI taxonomy): domain Eukaryota; kingdom Metazoa; phylum Chordata; class Actinopteri; order Gadiformes; family Macrouridae; genus Bathygadus; species Bathygadus melanobranchus. Next base: position 9,504 of record OMKP01081446.1, read on the forward strand.
GACGCATCCTGGCCGGTGGACAGGAGACAAGAGGCTCTGAGTGTTGGCACAGGAAGTGAAGCTGACCTTGGGGTGGCCTACACTAACGCAGGAGCAAATTGCCATATATTACAGGTTGTAGCTGGTAATTTACAGCTCAAAGAAACATGGGGCCCGGACGTAGACATAAACACACCACTTGTGTGAATTAACCCCGAGGTTCCGTGGCGGCCCCCGGAACAGTGTCTCCATGTTTGTTCAACCTGACATTACTTACTTTCTCGTTATCACGCAAGGTGCAAAGGTAAATTGTGCTTTTGTTTCCATCACGGGGGAGCAGACAGCTGTCTCCAATTCTGGCCAAGTTCACGTTCTCTGGAAACTCCTTTTATTCATCTGTTGTATTTCAGTCATTCCTACATTCAGTGGTTAATCACTGTCTAACAAACAGCCCCCAATGAGACCAAAGGCACTTAACGTCCATGCTAGCGCTCATGCTAATGATGAAGCTAATGTTTGTGTTAACAGTCATTCTCACGCCGCGGTAATTGCTATTACTAGACGTCCACCAGTACACCAATACAAATATTTCTAAGGGATACTTTTTTCTGTTTTCTGTTGAAGATGAAGAATGGCGACAATACAGGTTGTTTACCCTCAGCACCGCCATCCCTGCCCCCACCCATCCTCCTCTCCCCAACTCCACCCAAATCCCTACCAAACAGAGTGGTGTGCCCTAATGGAGACCAGCATCTGTACACTGCCAGTCAATCAGCCGTATCCATGGTGACAAGAGATGAATTAAACAGTGACCCTAATGGAGAGAGAGGGGAGGGCGGAGTGGCGGGTGGACCGGTGATGTCGACTCACATCCAACCACGGAACATTCTAGAACTCGCGTTGACAATTCCGGAATGTCGTGCACGCGCCAACCAACGTCGACGGCAAGAGCATCAAGCGAACGCTAAATATACGCGTGAGCAAACGGATGCGCGAACAAAAAACCAAGGCAAAAAAGATAATTTCCCTTACTGAGGTATTTAGCTCGCTTTCGAAGGCCTTGTGTGCCACAGAGGCAACTCAAGGACGCCAGCCACTACATGACAGCTGGACCCATTCAAGAAGACCTAGCGTGGATGAATTATGCAAAGGAGATTAATTATTAAATAATGTGTCCTGGTTTTGATGCTTGTTCTTTTTTTTCTTGGTCTTTTTGCAATATGTCGACTCATTTTAAAAAACGCAGTTGGGTCGTACTGGTGACCGCAGAACCCACGGCGTGCATCGCTTACGTTATGCTATGGAGCACTGATCTGTAGGGGGTTTTGTTTTTTGGTTCCCATATTTCTCCCTTTTGAGGTAAAAAGTATGAAATCTATTAGATAGTAATAGATAAATATATAGATAGTTTTGACAAAGAATTTGACAGTATATCCGTAACATGGGCGGATATCCCTCTGTCGAAGGTCCCGCCCTCTCTCGCCCTGCTAAACCCATGTAGTTGAAAGTCCCGCCCTCTCCTTCGCCAATAACGCTTATTTGGGGGCGGGGCGTCTAGAACGAGGTCGTAAGATGAGAATGCCCGGGGAACGAGGTTACCTCCCCTTGTGTTTGTACCTTGCTGGTCCCCTGCGTTGCCGTGACACTGGTATAGTGCTGACACATAGTGAGGGGCATGTCAGATCCGTGGAGCATTGAAATAGGTCACTACCAGCGGTACCAGTCCACGTCATGACTAAGGCAGACTGACTTCTGTGCTTTGCACAACACGGGGTGACATGGTTTTGTATACGCCAAAACGGGTTAGCTTGGGTGCCCAAAACCCAGAAAATGTATATTTTCCAAAATAAAATAAAAAAGGCAAGGTAACTACGTCTGCTGACCGCTGACAAACCGTTTGTCCGTGTGTTTACCCCGTTTGCTCTGGCTCTGACATTGAGAACCCCGTGCTAATTTATCTGCAATGTGTTCACAGCTCCCAGAATCAACCTTGGTGTTTTGAAAAATGAATGAAGTGAATTTGCCTTTAATCTAACCCAGGCTCATTCATATGGCTGTCGACGAGCATATCATGGGGTGTGCGAGACAAACGGCGCTTTGGCAGGGCTTGTGTGTGGTGTGTTTTCTCTTCCGAAGCCGACATCAAAGTCCTTCAGCTCACGGCAACACATTCGACTTTCACCAGGTCGATTAGAATGCGCTGTTTGTGTTGGAGCGAGCGGTCACATACATCAGCTGGGATCATTAGTGGCGACAGAAAAACACCTCGCTGCCGCTCAGCGCTTTGCGCCCCCAGCTCCCGGACACCCGCACCCCACCCCCCAACTGCCGGCTACAGCGAACCCAAACCAAACCACTGCTCCACGCATGTCTGTTCAGGGGTCCTGCGACGGGAACGCTCGCAGCTGTGCGATGACATCACAACGTTCAGGGGGCCACGCTGGCAAATGTGTCGGCACAGGTGCGGCGCGACGTAAGACATGTGCATCACATTTGCGATGTGGACAGCGTTTTTAACAATTACACAGCATGACCCTGGGAATCCCTGCGTTCCCCTTTTGACATGTCGCAGAGCACAAGCACAGACGTCGAGTACCATTTGAGTTTTAGTTCAGTTCCTGGAACACTAGAAAACTCAATCCTGCGTTGGTGGAGAAGAAGTGCGCTTACAAAAATTGTCGATAATTATTTCTCAATCTTGTGAAGAATTGAGGTCCGCCATTAAGCAGTTCTTACGACGGCCGTAGCCATTAAATCTCAATTGGACCAACTGAAAAGTAACACTTCAGACCTCCAGAGATCACCAAGTGAAGGCTGACTTTCCGAAGACATCGTTAGTCTGGATTCCTTCCTCCGTGTCCCCGGCCTGTCTTAATGAGGCTCGGCGCTCTTGATTCTGAAAGGGTGACTGGGTTATTAGCCACAATTAAGGGCAAGGCTCGCGACTGGCTTTCAATGAGGCGTAAACTGTCAGAGGAAGCGAACGGGCAATCTGTCGGACAAGACAACGGCGTCCTCGAGAGATGAGGACACGGTGCTCTGTCTAGAACTCACAGGCGCGCGCAGACATGCACGGATGCATACAAACATACGAATAAACATGCATAGCTATGTGTGAATGAACAAACGCACACACGCACACACTATGAACAGCGCTAACATACACACGGACATACCAAGACACAGACACAAACAGACGAATCAGAGACACACACTTACTCGCTGGCACACGCACTGTGTATACAGCAGTGTTTCCAGACAGACAGTGAGCGTAAGGGGGTGATTCATGTTTTGTTTTGTTTACACACAGGAAATAGAAAGTCCTACAATGTGGGGACCAGGAAGATATCGTCCGTGTCCTTGGCTGTTATTGCTCCGTCTGGGGTCATCGTCTTTGGCCACAAACACAGTTCAGTTCAGCATGCAGATAAACAACAGATGTGTGTGAGCGCTTGACACCATGGCTCACACATCTTCGGCAGACTGTTGCTTGTCTACGCCTGTGTGCTGTAGGTAGCCTGCATGTGGAGGAGGAGGACTCTTATCGTGGCTTGGTGAAGTGGCTGTGTGTGTGTGCGTGTCGACACTTTTAACTGCCTGTCATTGTGTGTATTGTGTGAGTTGTATCTATCTAAATGTATATCTGTGTGTGTGTGTGTGCATGCGTGTGTGAGTGCATGCGTGTGTGTGTGTATCTGTGTGCGTCCGTGTCTGTGTGTGTCCATACGTGCATGCCCACATGCGTGTTTCATTGTGTGTGTATTCCAGGGTTTGAGTCAGAGAGGGCGGAAAGGTGAAATGTGTTTTTTTCTCTCCTTTTTTTAAGATCCCTCAGCGATCGATG
>OMKP01081447.1:0-12102 GCA_900302375.1 Bathygadus melanobranchus
TTGTCTGGATGGATGGTTGGCTGGATGGTTGGCTGGTTGGCTGGTTGGTTGGTTGGCTGGTTGGTTGGTTGGATGGTTGGCTGGTTGGCTGGTTGGTTGGTTGTCTGGATGGTTGGCTGTTTGGTTGGCTGGTTGGTTGGCTGGTTGGTTGGCTGGATGTTTGGCTGGTTGGTTGGCTGGATGGTTGGTTGGATGGTTGGCTGGTTGGTTGGCTGGATGTTTGGCTGGTTGGTTGGCTGGATGGTTGGCTGGATGGTTGGTTGGTTCATCTCCTCCTCTCCCCTTCTCCCCCTCTCTTACTCTCCTCCTCTCCCCCTCTCACCCTCTCCCCCTCTCTTCCTCTCCTCCTCTTCTCCTGTCTTCCTCTCCTCCTCTACTTCTCTCCTCCTCCCTTCCTCTCCTCTTGTCCTTCTCTCCTCCTCTCTGCCTCCACCCCTAATGGAGTTCAGTTTGTTTGTCCTTCCTCCTCAGAGATGAGTGTTTACTCCATGTCTTCCCTAATCATCAGAGCCTCTCCATCTCTGTCCATCTCTCTCCCCGTCCCTCTCTCTCCCTCCATCTCTCTATTTCCCGCTCTCCCTCTATTTCCTCTCTCTCCATCCTCTTGGTTGTTCTCACGTTCGCTGTTTCCATCAAAAGATGAAAATTGAAATCCCCGGCATTATCACTTGCAAACACATAACAAGCACACGCACAGACACACATACACACAGACATGCGTGCCCACATACATCACATTAAACACCAGATGCCGTGTGTGAGCAGCTGTGTACAAAGCGAGAGGTACTGACTACGTTACCCTCAGCGCCGCTCACGCTGTTTCCCCCCGTCTGAGCTCCGCCCCTACAACTTCCTCCTCACCACTCGGGCGCACACTTTGGTCTTCAAGAGAGCTTAGTTATTTCATATTTATATGCTTTCTGCTTGCGATGATAGAAGTTCCCACTTCCTTTTTGATTCCTGTCTGCGCTGTCATCCACGCAGACAAACTTCTGCTTCAAAACTTTTCAAATACAAGATCCCATTTCAACCCCCTCGCTATTATTTCCTCTCGGGAACACGAGACGGAGCTGATGAACGGACGTCCGGTAACACAGAGAGCAGGATGGCTGCTTAAACTTCAGCTCCCGATAACAAGCAACAGAAAACACCCCCTAATTCACAAAAAAAGTTGATCTTTTTTTTAAGAAGTCACAATAAACGTACAAAGGAGAAAGACGTAATTCACCGGAGATGGACTCTCAACTCCCAACCAGTAGCTTAGAAACCAACCAAACCAGTGTGTACTGGGAGCAATACTGTCGAAACGAACCTGCACGCATTCAAATGGGAATTCAAGAAAGACGTGGAGATTTGAACTCAGGGATCTGATGCAGCACATTCTGCTAATTCCACCTTCATTCAGACACGCGGAAACAGAGTCGATGAAGCAGAAGCAGGAGTTGGAGCGATGGAGACAATTTGCATGTCCGTGAAGGATGCCCTGACCAAGTCCATAAAACAACCAAAAATTATGCAGAACAAATTAACTGATATTGAAGGGAGGTCAAGGCGGAATAACGTTCATTTTTACGGCGTGGTCAAGGAGAAAGAAGGCAACTCGGTGCCAACTTTTGTCGAACACAAACTATAGGCGGACATCGGTCTACGAATCCGACGCGCCCTCAGAGCTCTGGCTCGGGAAACCACATGGAAATGTGCGTCTATCGTGGTCAACCTTTTGGAGTTAAACACCAAGGAGATGATTTTGAAAAAGGCCCAGAGTAGGAAGATCATGATCTAAGGGCGACACCTGACACGTGATCACGACTACGCAACGGAGCCACAAGGTCCGCGAGCGCAAAGTGTACCCGGGAACGCAGAGGGTACCGAAGGAGAAAGGAATCCACTTCCAGGACCCCTCCCTTCCTGCTCGCCAGGATGAGAATCCATTGGGACTCCCGGACATACGAGGGCTCACACAAAGCAGCGCGGACCCAGAGAGACCCAGAGACAGATCGGCCGCTGCGGGCCCCCCGCATGGCAGCGAGCTGGAGAGAGGGGTGGAGACGGTCACGGGCGCAGCAGTGAGACGACGCCGCGGGCGATGGAAAGGTTGCAGGAATTAAAAGCGATGAATTCATTTGAATCTCGTTACGGTTTGTGAAACATCATTAGCCCACACGTAGAACCAGCGTTTTTAAATTGAACCGTGACCTTTGAATCAATGCAAATAGGCCTACCCATGTGAGATGTATATACCTGCGTATATTTTATTCATATAAGCTAAGTTTGGGGCAATTCGTGTTTATGTGGATGAGATGGCAGTTTTGTGTTGTTAGTTTTGAAAGACATTTGAGCGGGTCGCTTTATTTGTTGATTATAAATAAACAGAGGGATATGTCACATAGCAGTGTTAAATCAGTGTCACTCAATGTAAATGGACTGAATAACCCAGTTAAAAGAAGCAACGTTTTGGCTAAATTGAAAAAGTATTCCTCAAGTAGAACATGACAAATTGAAACAATTTGGCTTCAGAAATACATTTTATAGCTCCTACAGACGTAGGCAGAAGGGGGGTGTGGCTATCCTTATTCCAAACACAGTGTCATAAAGAAATTAGAGACAGATGGGAGATATGTTGTCGTTGTTATGTTGTTGTTCAGGGGGATTTGGACTGGCAAACTGGTAACGCTGACCGATGTTTACGCCCCTCCAGGAAGCCACAAATGTTGTTGTTTTTTTAAGTCATTGTTTCATGGTATTGCTTTAGAGACTGAACGTATTTTGATATGTGCAGGAGACTTCGATGTGGTTATGAATCTTACTTTAGATACAACAAGCCTCAGGAAAAACAAGATGCATTCAACAGAGTTTATTAACACATTGCTGCAGGAAATGGGCTTGATTGATGTTTGGAGAGAACTCCACCCTCTGGAGAGGGACTACACTCAGACAGTACCTCATTCTGTCTTCTCCACAATTGACTACTTTTTAATGAACACTGGAGAAATGCACAGGGTGGCAGAATGCACAGTTGGAGTGGCTGATGTATCGGATCATAATACATCTGAATAGTAGGGAAAGGAATGCTGTATGGTGGCTCAATGTGGGTATTCTGAACAATAAGGTAATCGTGGAGCAGATAAGGGATAGAGAGATATGGGCGACAGTAGCTCAGGGGGTAGAGAGGGTTGTCTGGGAACCGCAAGGTCGCTGGTTCGATCCCCGGCTCAGCCTAGCTAATTGTCGAGGTGTCCCTGAGCAAGACACCTAACTGCTCCTGACGAGCTGGTTGCCTTGCATGGTTGACACCGCCGTCGGTGTATGAATGGGTGAATGTGAGGCAAAATGTAAAGCGCTTTGGATAAAAGTGCTATATAAATGCAGTCCATTTACCATTTACCAGATATATAGAGGAGAATGATAACAGGGATGTTGACCCTGTAATTCTGTGGGATGCTTTGAAGGTGGTTATTCGTGGGAGGCTGATTGCTCCGAATGCATCACAAAAAGGCAAAAACATAAAAACTAACCCCAACCCTAACCCTGGGATTACAACAAATTAAGAAAACAAGGGAGAGATGAGATCCTCAGAGGTGAAATAGAAAAAACGCCTGCGCAAACAGCAGGCCTCTAACACCAGCAGTACATCTCCAGGGAGTGATGGTTTTCATCATCAAACCTTCAAGAAAGAGTTCACCCCCCTGCTAATATTGTCTTCTAACTGGATCAACAGAGCAGGCCTCCTCTGTCATGGACGGAAGCAATCATCTCTAATACCCAAAGATGGGTAAAGACTGTAGAGATGTAGTGAGCACTGTAAACATTATAGACTACAAGCTACATACCATATATATTATATATAGCATTTGTAAAAAAATTGTAAAAAAAGACACATTTATAACAGACCTCATTAATGAAGACCAAACTGGATTTATACCATTTTTATTTGAAATTTGATTTACACAGAAACAACATAAAATCAAGGACATGGAACATTAATCACTACAGTTACAGAAAACAACCAAAGAAAACAGAAAGTATATCTGTTAATTTAAAGTATTAACCGTTGGAATGGTATCCACAATAAATTGCTGCTGAGCAGTGCAGTCAAGATAGTGCACATTAAGCACATTTATTGCACTTGGAACAAAGGAGAACTCAAACCTATTGCTTTGTAGCCTGGGGGACCTGTATATCCACCCAGAAAGAAGAAGAAGGAATTCCTCCAAGATTGGGTGGTCAGAGCTGGCCAAGATCGACCACGACTACAGCAAAACTTGTTATAGACATCTGCTAAGGAAAGCTGCTGCGTGCCAATTACCTTGCTGGCTACCTTATCAAATGGAGCCGTCAGCGTCTTGTCCACAATAAAGGAATTCAGCCCTTTTGCAGGTAGTTCCCGGGTACTTGTAGCACTCTACCGTCTCAACGAGTCGTCAAATAGGACATCAAACTCTAATATTAGACGAACTCTCCGCAGACAAAGAAAGGATATAAGTACTGTCCTGGTCAGCCTAGACGCAGAAAAGGCGTTTGATAATGTGAGTTGGATGTGTTTACATCAAGTGCTAAGAAGATTTGGATCCAATATGTAATCCAATGTGAGCACTGTGAGCCAACTGCTAGAATTAAGGTGAATGGCAATTTGACTAATAGGATTGATTTGGAGAGGGGCACAAGGCAAGGCTGTCTATATACTGAAACGTTAGCTCAAGCAATAAGGCAGAATGAGCATCTGAGGGGTGTCAACGTAGGCGAAAATGAACAAATTATCTTTTTGCGGATGATGTGTTTCCCAACGATAATGGACCTCGAAACATGGTCACTACTCAGGCTATAAATGAAATATATCAAAAACAAGAATCCCTTTCACTCAATTATTCCCCATCTCGACAAATCAGAGATGCATATAATCTGACGTGGAACTCTAAATCAATTAGGCATCTTGGTTTAACGATAACCAAAACACTATCCAATTAGTTTGAAGCCAATTATAATGATATCGATCGAAACAGAGACATTGAGAGATGGTCCTCCCTTTAGATTTTATCTCCAAAATACAAGTGATTAAGATGAACACTGTACCCAGACTGTTGTATTTATTTCAATCTTTACAAATTACAGTTCCTCCAAACAAATTCATAACCTTGGATACAATTATATCACAGTTTATCTAGGTGGACTAAAAAGTGTATTCTGTAAATGTTTTGGACCGTTTACGGCACGGGGTCATGAACGCGAACAGGGATCCAAGTCCCGGTACGTGTTTCGGTTATTTCCCACCTCAAGACCTAGTAACATTTCAGGAACATTGCCAGGAGAGGCACGTAAAGGGCCGGTGTCACATGGAGCCAGCCGACCAATCGCAATTGGAATACTTTGGGCTTCACCTGCCGTCCAGTGTGTCAGCAACACCGCCAGAGACGGACTTTAAACTAACTCGTTGTAATAATAACAATACGTGTTTAATAATTAATAATGAATTTAAATGAAGGCAAAAAGATACAAAAAAGCTCTACCTACTAATAATAACTAATTAAAAAGTTGTTAATGAAGTAATTCAAATATTATAGAACAAGTAGTGATGTTTCCTTTTATGGCGAGCCGTCACCCATGGCGCCGGTGCGATGTCTCTCTGGGTGAATATCGCTGGTCCTGCTGCGCAACCTCATCAAAACTTTGCACAATGTTCAAACGACCTATTAGCTTTGTGATGATTGGAAGCAGGGTTTAGACCACGTCGAAGCGCCGCAGTAACCCAGTGATCTGATGGGATCTGAAAGCCACTGACGTCCACAGCCGCAGTCCTACGTGCTGTTGCAGTTTCCGCCTTTTGCATTGCTAAAATAACGCTGCAGAAATGAGAAGGAAAAACAATCAGTTGATATAAAACGGGATTCTGGAGCGGTGGTCTCCGCCGGAAAGGGAACGATCGACCTATGAATTGATTTCTTTCTTTGGTTTTTTTTTCTCTGAATATTCGTTTGGGGGCTTACAAGACTTCAGCTCCCTCAAAACAAAGGGGGAACGGCCTTACCCAATCTAATAGAAGATCTGTATGCAGCCCTGCTCAGAGCCCTAGCCTGTTGGTGAAACCAGGGTATGTGGCTCAGTGGAAACAGTAACAAAGGGAAGTAATCAAAGGTCTTAGTAGGGGACAAGGTTTCGACAGAGACTTTGAGCAATGTAATGGACCCAATAGCGGGCTGCACACTACAAATATGGAAATATTACGAAGAGGGGTGAATACACTGGTTTGAGCCAATGTTTAATCAGGGATTTATGATACAAAGGGAATGGGCACAAAGGTATAACGGCAAGGAGGTTCCAGGATCTGAAGGAGAAATATGGCCTTGATAATCAACACTTTTTTACATATCTGCAGTTAGGAGACTACTTTTTGAATGGTGTGATGAACAGAACGGATCTCGGGTCACCTCTGCTTTCTGTCAAGGCTTGAGTTAGAGATACAAATATGAGACGAAGAATGGTATGTGTGAGACACAAAGTACCTCCGCAAACTCATGGAGGGAATTCTGTTGGAAGAATTCAACTAACACACCTAAAATCAAACGCAGGCCACTTGCCACGCAGCAACCATGTTGGAGAGTTTGTGGCGACATGGATGCACACAATAGCTGTCTGTGGAGTGTGTGTGGTGTGGTGGCTGGTTCAAGCAGCCTCACCTGGCCCGAGGGTCTGGGGCTGCACACCTGTGATGCATTGACTAATCAATGCATCACAGGTTAAACCAGCTATCACTGGAGAGAGGGAGAGAGAGAGAGAGAATTGGTTTAATGTAAATCTTCCATAACAGGAACAGTGGCTGGAAATTGTTCAAGAAATGTTCACTATGGAAACGTTGACATACCTTTTGAGACTCAAAGAGAACATTTGTGGAATAAATTGTGACTAATTGAACATTTATATTAACCGCGCCACCGACCACATGAATACCTAATTGAAAATATAAATGAATGTCTGAGTAATCACAGACGACTGCTCTGTTGTTTTGCTTTTATTACTCTTGTATTGATGTGCGAAAACTCGATAAAAACAAGCACAGCCAACACCACCACCACAGCTACAACCACACCTGCGCACATCCAAATGCACCACCTTCCCAACACACGTGCTTATGTGGGTGAATGTCGCCGCGAATAGAAGATAAAGATACTAAATAAAATAAACCAAATAAACCAAAAAGCAGGCTTAATGAGTTTTGTGTGCCACGCGACATCAGTATTCATCAGGTACCTCCCCATCCACTACCTCCTCCTCCTCCTCCTCTTCCCCTCTCCCAATAATATCCCAGTCATTTGGGTCAGTCGCTTCACTGTGTCTGTGTGAAGGGCATCCACTGAAACGGAAAAGACAGAGAGAGAGAGAGAGAGCGAGAGAGAGAGGGGGAGACAGGCAGAAAGTTACAAAGTTACAGAGAGAGAAAGAGGGAGAAAGAGCGAGAGAGCATCGCCCGGAGGTGTAATAGACACTAGTCGTATCAGTAGCTCACCTCGCTATGATCACCAATCATTGCCTCCCTCTCTCTGAGGCCCTACCTCTCTCTGTCTTTATCTGCCTTTATGTTCTGCTCCCTCTCCTCGCTCACGTCCTCCTGCTCTACTTCCCTCCTATTCCATTTTGGTGTCGCTCTCCATCATTCTCTCTCTCGCTATCTCTCCCGCTCTCGCTCTCTGTTGCCCTCTCTCTCTCTCGGCCTCCCTCTCTCTGGGGTGTGGTGGTGTGGTAATTGCCGTCCCTTCGGATTGGCTGCTAACTTTAGTGTCTCAACAAACCTTTGCACATCCCTGTGTGTCTCTGTCTGCATATATATATATATATGTGTGTCTGTGTCTGTGTCTGTGTGTGTGTCCAGGTCCATTCAGCAGTGTGGTGAACAGCGAAGCAGCCCTGGAGCAGATCCAGGAGCTCCGGAGTCAGCTGGAGAGCCTGCAGGAGGAGGAGGGGACGCTCCGCCACGGCCTCGACATCTTCAAGATCGGACAGCCCACCTCCAAAGACCTCCAGGCCCTGGAGAAGGTCTCTCTCTCCCTCACCCTCCCCCCTTAACCTCAGTACGGGGATCTCTTGATCTTGTCGGCTGGGCTAATCCCGAGACGAAAACCGTTAGTGTGGATGTGATGAATGAGTCAGAACGTTGACAGACAGTGTTAAAACTGTCACTTAAGTACAATAACTAAAACAAAGGATATTTAGTAGGTAGGTCATGTCGAGGTCATGGTGAACGACCATCCTCAGGGTGCAAGGCAGGCACAAGGTAGAATCCAACAGAAATGTAATTGTATTGTCCATCCAAAGCCAGGACATTGTCCTTGACCTCTGAACACTGAAACCAAATCAGGTCACGTGCTGTTCACATGGATCCACATAAAATCCTGACATGAAGTGCTATCGCCACCGAGGCCAGCCGAGGCCAGCCACGGCAGCGCTGTCTAACTTCATTTCACTCGAGACAAATTAACTTTTTGTACGCACGGTTTTGCTCAGCCTGCGGCCATCTGAGGGACGCCACGCAGAGGAAAGCACTTCACAGATCAGCAGGGAGAGCAATAATTACAATCGTCTCCTATAGTCTGAGCTGTTCCTATGGGCTGCGCTTATCTGTATTCTGTTTTCTATGTGTCCTTGGCAGATGTGTAGCCCGTGTTGTCTCACCTAATGTTACACAAGGGGGAGAGAGTGTGTTTTTGTGGGGTGGGGGGGGGCCCTCGATTCCTGTTAATTCACTCCCTTGATCGCCCCAAGGCCTCTGCAGGGTCGTTAAAAGCAGAGATCTGTAAAATGTGTTGTGTTGTTGTCAACAATAGAAAGGAGCAGAATATAAACCTACACCTCCTTATGCATGACTTGATTCTGTTTCTTGCCTGATATTATTAGCATCATGCAGGCGTGAGACGTATAACCTGCATCTCACCGCGTCTTACAAACGTTGGCAGCCACCGCTATTTTCTCTTTAAGAAAGACATTTACAAGACATTGTTGTAGAAAAGACGAGCCTTAAAAAATGAGAGCAGACCAGCGAAATACACTAATCCTCCACGACTTCTTTTGTGGACCAGATTCACTGCGGGAGCGGGAGTGTTATTTGTCGTGTGTAGGGTAGCGTTGAGGCTTACCGAAGGCTACAGACACGTATTGTTCACGTAGGGTTTGCACAGCGTTTATGTATGATCCTATGCTTCTTGCACAAGGCATGTCATTATGTACGTGTACATAATGACAATGATAATGTATTTCTGTGTTTCTGTGCGCGCGAGAGTATGTTTGTGTGTGCGTTTGTTACATCTTCTTCACATCGCTTGCATTCACATCGAGTCCTTCAGCAGACGCTCTTATACAAAGCACAACATAACGACTTAGGACGTGTTTGCTGGCTCCATGTCATTATTGATCATTCTCCCGCCCCCCTCTCCCAGGACCTGGGGTCCTTACAGCAGGTGTGGGAGGCCAGACAGCAGTGGAACTCCAACTGGAAGGAGTGGAAGACGGGAGGCTTCCTCTCCCTGAACACAGAGACCATGGAGGCCACCGCCCAGGAGATGTTCAAACACCTCCACCAGCTCAGCAGGGAGCTCAAGGTCCGCGCACACGCACACGCACATGCACACGCACGCACACACACACGCACACACACACACACACACATAAATCCAGCCACATGTCTGTATGTAATGGAACCTAGTACCTTTCGACAGAGAGTAGCCACTACACCTCGATGTCGTTACCAACGTTTGTGCTAATTAATATGCTGACATAAAAATCCACATGCACAAGAGAAGCCGTTACTAATGTTATGTCTACAGGACCAAAAGTGGGACGTAGTGGAGGTCACCAAGAACAGCATTGAGCAGTTCAAGAGGACCATCCCTCTCATCACGGACCTGAGGAACCCTGCCCTGCGAGACCGGTACCGTACCCGCCCCCTGCTGCTGCTGGTTCACCCAGAGCTTCTCAGGCCACCGGCCCCCAAAACTGTATCGACCAATTGGAACTCTCAACCTCTGGGCGTTCATCTGGGATAGCAGGATGCAGGCCTTATTTAGACTATTATGTTTTATAATGATGTGGTGATCATTTGGTGGTGACGGGCATACAAAACAAGAAGGCAACAAAGCATTGCAGACATTATGAATATGAGATTTAAGAACTCTTCTGAAATAATTCCGGAATCTGATATTTTTGTTTATTTTACGTTTTCTGAAATCATCTCTATTTGGATTTGGATGAGAAAAAAACAACAACACACACTCCGCCACCTGATTGGTTGATAGAGTAGCCGCTGGTGCTAACCACAGAGACGGAGGGGTGTGGGGTTAACCATATTAACCATGAATTAATGAGTGTGTGCGCACGTGTCTTGTGGGTTAATGTGAAGTGTGGCTAAGGTACCTGGGTCTCCGAGGGGGTCGTCTAGTCGGAGGGGCGTCGCTGTGATTAAAACACGCGGGAGAAGAGCCAGAGGGTGATGGCTGGCACAGATTTCACAGCTCCGCCCATTCCTCTCTCTCTCTCTATCTATATGTCTCTCTATCGCTCACTCTCTCTCTCGCTCTGCCAGCTGTCAGTTATACCAGTCAGCATTGCTAATTATCCTCGTCTCCACGGCAGCAAGAGAGGAGTGCAGTCTGTTGCCTGGCAGGCGGCTCCGTCGGTCAGAGCTGATGACCCAGTTCTCCACACACACGCACGCACGCACGCACACACACGCACACACACACACTACTACAATTACTACTACTACTACTGTCACTCTACTCTATGATGAGGATGCTGATGATGAGGATGATGGGATGATAATGTCAGGCGGCAGTAGCTCAGGAGGTTCAGCGGTTGTCTGGCAACCTGAAGGTTGCTGGTTTGATCCCCGGCTCCCCCTAGCTAAGTGTTGAGGTGTCCCTGAGCAAGACACCTAACCCCAACAGCTCCTGACGAGCTGGTCGTTGCCTTGCATGGTTGACACCGCCGTCGGTGTATGAATGGGTGAATGGGAGGCGATGTAAAGCGCTTTGGATAAAAGCGCGATATAAATAACCCATTCACCATGTCGTTGACCTGTTGCTGTGGGTGCTGTGTGCTGTGTGCCTTGCAGGCACTGGAACGAGATCCGCCATGAGCTGCAGTGCTCGTTCGACCAGAGCAGCCCTGAGTTCACCCTGGAGAAGATGGTGTCCCTCGGGCTGGACCAGCGCGCCGACAAGATCTCTGACATCTGTGGAGCCGCCTGCAAGGAGCTCTCCATAGAACAGGTCCGCCCTCTCTCTCTCTCTCTCTCTCTCTCTCTCTCTCTCTGCATGTCTCTCTATGTCTGTTGCTCTCTCTGTTGCTCTCTCTCAATGAATGAAAGTGTAGTTAAGTAATTGCCATGGGAATAAACATCCACAATGCCAAACCAAATGAGAATTAAGCACTACAAATGAACAAAAAAAACCTATACAACAAATAAATATGACAAAAATCTAGAATGAAATACAGAAAGTACAAAGACACAGTTTGGTATCTCTCTGTCTCTGTCTGTTTCCCCCTGACTGTTTGTCAGCCGTGAGAACAAGGGGGGAGACAGCTGTTGCAGTGCAGATCAATGCAGTGCTGAGCCACACCAGCTGCCTGGGTCCGCCCCCTATTTGTAGACACTTTATGCATCTCCTTCCTGTCCCCTCTTCCTCTGCTCCCCTCGTCTTCCTCCTGCCTTGGTACTGCGCCCCTCCCCTTCTCCTCCACGGAAGGTCACCACTTCACTGCACGTTTTTCCACCACTAAGTTATTCCTTCGACCCCTTGGCTTGTCTGTCAGTGCCTCCCTCTCAACAACAAATGAATATTACAAACATCTTAAATCTTAAATATTAACATATACAGACACAGTTTGGTAGCTCTCTCTCTCTCTCTCTCTCTCTCTCTCTCTCTCTCTCTCTCTCTCTCTCGTTGGTTATCTGAAACTTATTTGGTCAAAGGTCACCAGCACCGCGCACGCGCGTGTGTGTGTGTGTGTGTGTGCGTGCGCGTGCATGTGAACCCCGCACCTTCGCACTCATGCATCATGAGGACCTCGGCAGGGTCGTCAATCCGCGCGGGCGGCGTATGTACGGGGGGGGGGGGG
>OMKP01081449.1:0-12204 GCA_900302375.1 Bathygadus melanobranchus
GTCTCCCCCAGTGACCAATTGGATGAGAGGGTGCAAGTTAAAAGAACAAAACAAAACAAAAAATGAGTAAAGAGGCACACCAACATTTGCCACTTTTCCCCCACAGACCTCCAGAATTGCTTCAGTCACATCCAAATGAGGGGCCACACCATGTACAACGGACAATTTAGAGTGCACCTGGCATCACCACTATGAAACACTTACAGTAGCCCTTAGGCAGCGCAGCTTGGAGTGGAGGACATTACGCCAAGACAACAGGAACGCTACCATCTCTAGAGTGCTCCATTTTGTCCGCATTTAATTGAACCATGGATAGTTTAATCTTCCCCATCCCAAGAAACCAGCTATATATACACACACGGGGAGAATATGTTTCTTAACCATTTGTCTGTACAATTTAGGGCCTATACATTATTTACTTTACTGCAAGTAAAATACAAAAAGGAAGAAAAAAATGTCCACAAAAACAATTCACCATAACTCATCTTCCCTCTTCTCAAATCAAAAGCTGACTTCAAGGTTGAAGACAAAGCACGGTCAGACAATCCATGTCTGACCGTCTTTCAAATTAAAGTTCACATTTTATCCCAATAATGGGGAGGTGGTGATGGAAAGGAAATCTTGTGGCCCGGCGTCAGGCTTTAAGCATTCATGGGTGAAACTCAAGTTCATCCACACTGATGACCTTGGCAGGCATGGAGGGAAGAGGCTGCTGAAGCACGTCTGAGCCGAACCACTTGGCCAGGCCGAGGGGGGGGCTTCCGCCGTGTCTCTGAGAGTTAGTCCGGTGGGGGCTGTGGTTCTGTGACTGCGAGACCCCAGCTCCAGGGTGTACTGCAATGGAACGAGACAGAACCAAAACCTCAAGCTTACTCAATGAAAGTTATTACTACTAGAAAATAAATGTGTTAGAAAATGTGGTAGTGTAAAATGTGCTGAAACATGTTATATAAAGCTTCATATTTTAAGACTACTAGAAATATAGAATAGCTGAACTCAAGCCTTCAAAAGATTATTCTGAATCCAGTAAGCATAACACTAAATATAGAAACTATTTTAATAATGTGAGTTTAAAGTTTAAGTTAAACAAATAGCTAAAGCTTGAAGTTGCGTTTTAGGGGTTAGCTCCACCACTAAGCTAAACCAAATGATTCTAAAGCAATTAACATAAATGAGCATAACACAATATCAACACCTTATAATTTGATAGTTCTATAAGACATCTAACTGTTCATGTCCTCTACCACAACTGTTACACAAAGGGGTTAATTACATGGGCTCTAGTTTAAGCCTATACTAGGAAAGGTAGATTGAGAAATCCAGAGATTTGTACATCTAGCTAATGACACCTAATAATGATCATTTACCTGGTCGCTGTTGCTGGAGTTGTTGCTGCATCACTGCTAGCTGCATCTGAGCGTTTGTTCTGGGCGGTAGCAGGGGATGCCCCGTCGCACCCAGAGGGTACAGTGGTGGACCGAGCAAGGCAGGAGGCAAACCTTGGAGCTGTGCAAGGTCCACATGTGATGGAAATATGCCTGGTGAAAAAGAAAACCCTTCTTTCAAGGAGATGTCGAAAATAGTGCCCGTGAAGCAAAGAAATCAAAGAAGTCAAACCAACCAGATTGCAGCAGAGCAGGTCCTAGTTGTTGGGGCTGGATACGCTGTGCCAGCATTCGTTGCACAACACTGGGATGGAGCTGGGGAGGAGGAGGACGCACCATGGGTAAGTGGGAGAGCAGCGGAACCGGGTACATGGGACGAGGAAAGGCCGAGCCTGGCCCAGAGGTAATCATGGGAGGTGCGTGGTGGCCAGCAGAGTCCGGCCTGAGACGCTCCTTGTCCTTGCTGGGCAAGTTCTGTAAGCCGGACTTCAAACCACCAGGCTGAGAACCACTTCCAGACATCGACTCTAGACACGAGTTTAGGGAACTTCCGTCTATTTCAGAAATAAAATGCACAAGGTTCAAAGGTGTCACTTTACAGTTAACGCAACTTCTTTGCAACAAGTCCCATGGTACAAAGTATGTCTCACAGTAACATCTTCATGTTTTATACCATATTTAGAGTGTTCATGTTTTATACCATATTGAGAGTGAATCGCCTCCTTGCCATCTGGTCGACTTCCTGGTTCATCTCTCGTCTTTTCTTTTGTCTCATACATTTTGCGAATCACAGATGTGGGCGTGAACGATGCAGAGATCTGAAACACAAGTAGAGACATTACTCAAGGTGTGTGAATCAGGAACTCAACTGCAGTGTGTGGCACATTAGTCAGTTTGAAAATGAACCACTTGCTTCACAAGAGGGTAATCTAAATTAACTTAAAGCCTTCATGTAGTGTAAAGTTATTTATTATCAGTCTAGTTAACTCACCATGCTAGTGACTGCATTCCCTGGAGAGTTTCGATCAGCCGGGTGAGAGCCAGGCCCTGGGGAACGATTAGTTCGTGGTTGCCTGTAGTTTGGAAGGACATTACTTTTGACTGACTCATGACAAAAATAAATAAATAAAAGCTGTTTCACAAATGATATAGCTTCTTAGTTTTACTTAGTACAAGTGCACCAGATTAATGCATTACAACTCAATGAGGCGACACTGAATTTGGAGTCCCTGTGAAATCAGCAACACGGCAGGACATGAGCAAATGGTCATTGTAAGCCTGAATGCAGTGTGTTTAATGTACCTATTCCTGCAGGATTTGTCCGGTATTTGCTTATTGTAGCCTTGCTGGTATTGGTGATGGGCATGTATGCCCAGGTCCTGCTGGTAGGCCAGAGCCTCCAGGTCCACCTGGTTCACTGCCATAGAGTGGGCCCTCATCTGCACAAACACCAACACCAAACAGATGTTAAGACAACACAGAGGTGGGAAATATGAACACTTCAACAATAGACTAGGTGTACGGCTCTAGAAATCACCTGCTGCTGTGTGCTGGGGTTTGGGCTGATTGACCTGTGCAAGTCTGCAAACTGCTCTGCCAGCAAAGACTGAGGCCCGACAGGAAACCCTTGGAAACAGTCGTTGGAGAAATCGGTCAATGCATGCAATTTTTTTTACCTTGTGGGAGTAGACCATGTAGGAAAAAAGGGAAGACAAACCATAATCCTAATATCCATGAAGAAAAAAAGAAAGAAACAACAGTATGAACGTTGCGCTTACCATTGACAGATTTACCTGCTGGAGGCTGCAAATGTCCATGAAAGTAGTCAGGTGAAGGGGCCCTCTGTGGAAACAGAGGTGGGGAGGGGGCCTTCTGCAGGAGGCCGTGTAGGGGGGCAGAGTCTGGGGAGTCTGAACCGAGCAGGCCACCAAGTAATGTGGGAGAGCTAGTGCGAGGAGGAGGACACTGGCCACCTAGGAGCTCCTGCAAGACATACAAAAGAAAAAGAAAAGGTTGGACAGGTGTGATCCAAATCAGAGGCCTCAAGTCAAACAGACTCAAATAAATAACTATTTGACATCATGATCCATTAGCCTCACAGCCAGACCATATTCGCATCGCTCACTAGGTTTGGAGAGCCTGCTGTCGGCAGTGTTTGATGGCATCGTCAGTCAACCTTACAGCTGATTGGATTAGACTCAGCAGTCCAGACTTGGTGCTGCATTTCCAAAGTAAACACCATAACCTGTTACCACCACCATTTTCATTCCAGACGTAATTGATACAAAAGTGGAAGTAAACTCTTGAGATTTAGGCTGGCTTTACGAGGCTAATGATCTATAGCGCTAGAAAGAATACTCATCGTACATTAAATATATTCTTCTGCTGTTGAGCAGGTGGTTGGACCTCAGACATCCTCACCACAGCAGGGTCTGAAAGGTGCTGTTGGAAGACAGAGGCAAGTAAAATCAGCTTCCAAAGGCAAACAATCATGCTAGGTATTTAATAGTTGAACGCATGCAACTGAAATCAGACCATCTGAAGCACATATTAGAAGTCCTACGGACAAAGGAGTCCTTTGTGAAAGTAAATTATGGTTCAAGCACAAACACTTCAAGAACAGCAACTCAACAACAACAACAAACTTACACTGTTGGTGCTGCCTTTGGGACGAGTTGGCAAAGTTCCGCTTGCCTTCATGCTGCTGACTAGCTTATTAAAGGCGGACATGTCGGGGTCACGAGAGCGTGGCCGGGCACTGGAGCCGCCCGTCAAAGCTTCCTCCAGGTGTTCCGCCATAAAGGGGGTGCCATCTCCTCTGGCTTGCTGGGGAAGCCTTCGGGACTGTGGCCCAGGCTGAAGCTTCATGCCCTTCATCCCTCCCTCCACCTCCTCAAGGGACAACACTACTCCCGAGTGAGCTGGGAAATCAATAAAACATTTTAATAAAAACCTTTGAGACTACAAAGAGGCAATCAAACAATTTTGGAACTTGGCTTTTTTGGGGGGGTTTTTTAAACTTTGAAGTGGCACCCACTGCTCTCACGTAGTCGTGCTTTGTTGACCGTCAGGGTTGAGAGAAGGGGCTTCAGATCTATTTTGGCCTTGTTGAGCAGCTCCAGTATGTCCACCTTCTCCTTGCGGTCGGATGTCTGTATGGGCGTGAAGTACGGTGCAGGGCCATGGCTCGGGGAACTGCAGTGATGCTCTGGAACCAGAAGCAACACAACCTCATGGTTACATTTAGCATGAATGAAAAGCCAAACCCCTTGGTCAGTTTAGAGAGTCTATTTGCATTAGTTTCCTGACAAAGACCGAAATAAATCTTTTGTCATATATGCAAACTAGATTAAAGGCAGAGTATTGTAGAACTTTTCTATCATTAAAGTGTAAGTGAACACCTGTTTCAGCTAGAATTTGAACACAGATAGAATAGAATTTGATGTCAGGAAAAGAATGACACTTGAGGCTGCGTTCCTTTGAGTAAACATCTTCAGCACCATCTGAGTAGTCAATACACATAGGATAAAAGTTTGTGGACTACCTGCTAGTCGCTCCAGTTCCTCATGCGGCGTAGATCTCAGGCTACTGGAATGGCTGACTGAAGGACTTAAATTACTGGAGAACCACTGACTGAAGCGGCTGGCTGACACCGGACCTTCTCCTAAAACATCCTCTATCATCTGAGGGAGAGAGAGAAGAACATTAAAGGCAAGCAGTCTGACAGGTATTCACAGCTCACACACACCGCTGAGCCCAGCGACCACCCTTTCCCAGCGTATCGCAAAGGCATGTCATGAACCGCGTTTTCACATAAAGTACCCAGAACTTTAACTCCCAGGAACTACTTTTCAAGGAACCCAGTCCATGCCAGCACCAACTTTTTACATGTCTAACCAACTTCTCCAAAACTTTAATGTATTTAAGCACTTTTATGTTCGTACATCCCACCACTTAAAAGTAGGACATAGCATTGTGTAGCATCTTATCCTGGCTCTCGCAGTTTACCAGGAAGGGGTCTACCTAGCAATCTTCTTGAAACTTGTTCTTGTCAAATCTTACTGTAACGTCAACGATATATTGTTGGCTTTGGACAAAAGCATCTGCCAAAATGCCCCAAATGTAAATGTAGTGGTGCCCAGCACTGAGCACTTACTGAAATTGACAATTGTTCCAAGTCTAGGACTAGTCCCTAGGACCTTCTGAAGTACAGTCTATACCAAGTTAAGTCCCTAGGACCTTCTGAAGTACAGTTGTGATTAATAGAATAATGTTTGCTCATGTAAATAATTGTATTTCCACATAACTGCCATTGTACTTTTTCTATAGAAATTTAAAAATCACACGTTCACAGAGCATCGGTTCCAAACTTGGTGTCATTTGGGCAGGTGGTTATTTAGGAGAGTATTTAACAGAAATCTAACCAGATGGTCCAAACAGCACCTATATTATGACTGGGAGATTTGGCCTAAAAATAAATTAGATTTTTCATAATTCATCAAATAGAAAGAATTTTTAAAATATCCAACCCATTAGCAATGACTTAATTTGTGTTTGTGGACATCATAGTACGTCTGTCGGGCGCAGTATCAATGAATGTGATTGTAAGTGGTTGAGTTTTGCCCGTGTTCTGGAAAGAGTACGGAGCCCTTTAAGGCATAAACTTTTTAAAATCATAGTTTTGCGGTTCAGCCATATCACAAACGTAGAAAACAAAAAAATGTAATTAATCAATTGAATAAAAAAATCCATCCATCCATCCATTGGGGCAGCAGGGCTGAGCGTTTAACTATTTCTAGCGCCCCCTATGGGCAAAGTGGTTCCAAACCTTTTGGAGACCTGCTTGACAAATTTGAAAACTTTTCACCAGTCACAGGCTGAGATATGGGTGTTGCACTATCAAACATTCAGAGAAATACAATACCTATCCACAGATACTCTGGTTTCCCATTTTGTGCCACCTGCTGTTTAATATGTATTCAGAAGGGTGCCAGAATCTTTGTAAAGGAAGAAGCAAATTCCAAGTCCTAACCAATACATACAGAAAGGTGTGATGACGATTAAAGCACATTTGGTGATGGCTAGACATGCATTAGAGGCCTTGACGCACATTGAAAAACACCTTGCATGGTATCTCCAGGTGTAGTGCAAGCCCGGCGGTGTGCACTATATTTACATTTACATTTAGAGCATTTGGCAGACGCTTTTATCCAAAGCGACTTAGAAAAAAGTACCATTTGTCGAGGGAGGGAGACAACAATATATCGCTGAAGGTAGAGTGCAATTAGAACAGAACAAGTTACAAGTATTCCTGGTTGCCAGGTCAATAGAACAAGTTACAAGTATTCCTGGTTGCCAGGTCAATAGAGCAAGGTATATGGAAACGGCCTGACAGGTCTGAGATGAGCGTTCAATGAGTAACATTAACGTTACCTTCATTGTGCATAAGCACAGGCAGCAGACACCTTCATCTGTAGTCTCACAAATCAAACTTAAGATTAACATCAGTCTGATGGTAGACTAGCTCAAATCTGGGTGAACAGGGCATTTCATTTTCTTTTGCTTCAAATGTATTTAGACCAAAGAGTGAAACAATATATCGCTGACAGTACAGTAAGATTTGAGTAGAGCAAGTTTCATCCCTCCTTGGCCAACAGTGAACGCAAACTCTGCAAGCAGTGGTAAATAAAGTATGAAGTTTATCTTTGGAAGAATATATCCGCAAGGAAACCCTAACTGTGCCCCTCACACATTCTGGTTTCCAGAGCAGTTCAGCAATAGCATTTTTGAACTTCTGGATGAGAGATTATTTCCTTAACGTTAAAGATGCTCTGCTACAACGTTACCTCAAGAAGTAACTTTATCACGTTAGTAACACTAAACAGTCACTGAGTGGAAAACCCTAAGATTGACCCGGAATAGTGGATGGGCATACAATACGCTAATGGTTTTCAGCCATTTGATTATATATCCCCATGTTTATCCCGCTAATATTTTTAACTAGATCCTTGAATGTTGTTCATAGGTATGTTTAGTAGAGCATCACAGCCACAGACAATGGGCAATGTGAAGGACTTGTTGAAGTGCCCTGTAGAGCGTAAAGGTAAGATGTTCTAAATGATCACATTGGCACCAGAATGGGCATGGCAGCACCACAAGTACATGTATGTATATTTACAACACATTTATAAAAGTGTGACATTAAAGTCATTGAGGAATATGAATGATCCAATATAAAATAAACTTTTATATTCTGCATCGCTAATTCATTTAAACTAATTCTATCTTCTTTCTGAAAACAGACCTCAGAAAGAGGTGGCAGGGGAAAAGCCTGTATGTGGATGATAAAGAAACCCACAGTGGCAGAAGTTGACTACTCTGGAAGTTTTCCTGAAATCACCCATATATAGTCATCCAACATGCAGCCTTTCTTTCATGATCCGAAGAGAGACTGGGTAGGTAAAGGCAAGCAAACTAGTATTACTACTACCATGCTGCATTAAACTCTCCAGTCTTTTTACTATAGTGATCATGAAGAGGACAATTCTAAGCAAATTAATAGCTGATTTTCGCTAGGGTTAGGGTTAGATCCATTTGGATCACTTTAAGGCACAGCCAACTAGCACAGCCAATCAGGAGTTTTTGTACAGTGAAATCTTTGACTTTTTTTTTTTACTGTTGTTAAAAATAGTACTCCAAGACATGGATTTTTTTTGGACATTTTTGGAACACAATATGGATGACATTTTAAATGTGATATCACTGATATAATGTAGGGCCCTATGGGATCTGTTCTAGACCTTATAAATGTTCTGTGATAACTGAATACCAGAACCTGTGGTCACTGGCCTGCTCCCTGTCAAAAAGGACAATTGCCACGGGCCTAACAACTTCTCTGGGTGAAACCCTGACCTTACGTAATCGAAGAAAGTCTAAAGTAGTCTTACAGAGGCCAGTGCTGGCATGGTCTTCTCCAGATTGAAGAACTCGTTGAAGTCGAAGTCACCGGTCGACTGCTCTGGCAGAACCTCTGAACGTGGCACCTCCTGGTCCGCAGTAGAGTCTCTGACGACATCCGGCTCCTCGGCCAGTCCACCGTTACATTCTTCTGACCGACACAGAAACAATTATTTTAAAAAACTGCGTCCCGATACTCATTAGAGCACGGCATGGACACTGCCAGGGTAACGGCATGGACACTGCCATCACTTGGCCCACCCTTCATTAGAACGTATGCACTCAAGGGATTCTAAAACAGTGTATAACAATTGGTATACAACATACATATAAAACAACGGCTGAGACACTTCCCATGAACAGCTCTAATTATTACTTCATATTTGAACACTACATGCCTTCTTTTACAGATTCAGTACGCCTCCTGGACCGCTTGGACCTGCGCTTATCGTCCTCCAGGATCTTGTCATCAAATCCAATGAGCTCGATAGTCTCCGATTGGCTTGTAGGACCGCCCGAAAACCACTCAGGCTCCTCCTCTGCATACGAGTCGTTCCTTCTTCTCTCGCTGAATACACGTTTGTCACCAAAATCTCTCTGCATGAGGGAGATACGTCAACGTACATATTGCCAGACTGTAGTTCAAATTGTTTTAACCTAACCAAGGTAAAAGGGGATGTTTACACATTGAAATTTAGTTTGACAGAAAGAAACAAGAAAACACGATCGTTTTGCCATCGCAACTGAACACATGAATACAAGATGGGTTCATACACGCACTGTTTAGAAAGAAATGAGATGTAATCTAACCATGGGAAGACATTTTCTGGTAGCTGAAAGAACTAATTAGCTGTATAATTAATATAATGAAAGTTTCCCAAACTAACCCTGAATCTCTTATCCTTGAAGTCCCTTTCACGCTCCCTCTCCTTCTCCATACGTGCCTCCCTCTCAAAGGCTCTGGCAGGGATGATGCGGCCGCTACCAATTCTGCGTGCGCCGCCCAGACGGAGACTTTCATTCTCTTTGTTTTCCAGGGGGCTGATAGGGCGGCGGGCAAGGGGCACAGGGGCAACATTGCCCTGACATCCTCCTCCAAAGCTCCGCCGCTGAGGGCTGAGTACCACGTCCAGATCATCCTCCTTTAGCCTTTCACGGGGATCTGAGGGTGAGGAAAATGGTAATGATTGATGTTTGTTCTGTTCAAAAGATCATAGACAGAATAGCAGTTCACTAGGACTTCTTTACTCCATGACTGGTAGCCATGAAAGCTAAACCGGTGTTGAAATGTGCCCATAGAAATGCTGAAATCTTAGCCCATTTAGTCAATATATAGAGTACATAATATTTAGAATACAACATTTTGGATATAGTGTGAAATTCACCATTAAAAAGAGGCTGTAGGTATGATTCAAACCTACAGTCATTTATTAGAGTTGTGTGAGTGAAATTATTTGACTGAGCCATCCTCGTATTTGTCACTTTAGATTTTAAGACTGCTCTCGACAGTCATTTCTGACCAATTAGGGCATCTTATCAGTGATTGGTTCAAGGAAGCCTGTCGATCACAGGTGCGTGAAATGCAACAGGGAGCAGAGAGGGTGGGAATGTTTAGTTAGAAAATCTTGGCTCTTAAGCTTTTATCCGCTCTTTATGACTGGAATCTTCTAAAACCAACTATCTGAGGAGGTTTTAAAAGGGGTCAAGATGGGACAGGCAGAGAGTATTGCATTCAGCCCTTACACTGCAGTGTATAGCACTTTCCGCAAATGTTTTACTTGCTTGACTGCATCTCACTGGTTGCATTGAGTAGGGGTGTAAAGGTACACATTCATAATCATACTGTTCAGTAGAGGACGTTCAACGCGTGCGGTGACCCAAATTAATATTGTCTAGTTTAACTTTTTTCAAAAGTTCAAAATTTGGCATTTCTCCCCAGAGAGTAACAGATTAAGAATTGTCGGTTAAACTCACGTCTGGTCTATGTGTTATAAGAACACACATAACATGTTATTCGCCATGTATGCTACATGAAATTCATTTAGGCAGCATTAATTGATTAAAAGACCACTAGATATGACCAACAAATGTTCAAAGTGATCGAGCCCTGGTATTACTTCTCGCCCATATTTCAGCCAATAAGTCATACCATATACCATATACATATACCATATACTTTAGAAACAAGTAGAAGCTGTAGTTTTGTGGACGGTTTTTTTCCCTGATTCTCTTTAATGCCTAAACCTAGGTGTTTTTATTCAAGAAACAGACTTTTATGTATTTTGCTCATGAACTATGGACAAATGTTTATTAATATATTATATATTATTGATAAATGGAGAAGTATGTTTTGCATGACTTTTCTGCCGTGACTTGAAAACCAAGGTACGTACCGTGTCTTTTGTGTACCTTTACACCCCTAGCAATGAGTACTACCTACATAAATGGAAACTTTAGATTGCTTAATTTCCTGCGTTAGGCTGTGAAGTCTTACTGTGAGGGACAGCCCTGCTTCCCTTGCAAACATGAGGGAAAGACAGCGCAGCATGATACAAGCTTACAAAAGATCATTTAACTACTCAAAACAATAAAAACACTTGCATCTCGCTTTCCATGGATCCAGTTTACAAATAGACATCAACTGTAAAATGGTAAATTGATTATTTATATAGCACTTTTATCTAAAGCGCTTTACATTGCCTCACATTCACCCATTCATACACTGACAACCATGCAAGGCAACAACCAGCCAGGGATTGAACCAGCAACCTTTCGGTTGCAAGACAACCGTCTGCCTCCTGAGCTAGTGCCGCCCTCACCTCTGTAACCTCTCACCTGGAATTCTCCGCTTTAAAGGAACTCTATCTTCCAGATAATCCTTCTTGAAGCCTTCCACTGGTGAGCTACGCTCTGAAGTGGGGTACAGTGAAGCATGCCATTTCTCTGGGTCCCAAACACCATCACTAAAGACACCAAAGTAAACATAAAAAAAACAAACAGACTCATGTCATGGCATCAGCTTTTGGCAAGAGAAGAAAAAAAAGCAGATATCCAAAGTGTATTAAATGTGTGTAACAGTGTACCTGTCATATTTGTCAGCAAGACATTCTGGCCTTTCATTAGAGCACGGCAATTCCTTTATTTCCAGAAGCTGCTCCTGCAAATTCAGCTCACAATGGTTACATGGTCAACGAAAAATGTATACATGTTTATTCCTTAACAGTAGCGTTAGATTACCTTGGTGTATCTGTAAGGAGCAGTCGTTACTGGTGGTCCCGTCACCTTCTCCACATCACAGACCTGCTCCTCAGCACATGCCTCATTCTCCATGACTGCCTTGTATGGCCAACCAAGCAGTGGCCCAAACCCGAGAATGAACTATTCCTGTTAGCAAACACGGTTTTTTATGCATTCATTCATTTATATAAAAAACAACAACCTTGATCAGTTAAATGTTTAAATGTGTCATTTGATTAATTGTAGGTAGGAATTCATGAATTTACAGAAGGTTTAGTTTTAACAGGAAGCTTAATTAAGTAAAAATTGACCATGTAGCCAAAACATAGTTTCTTACAGAATTAGAACTTCTCCTCATAAAATGCGTACGCGTTTTACACATTTAAACAAATGCCAGATGGGGTAGGGCACTGGCGCACGAGTGCCGTCGGGCGCACTTTTTCGTAAACACCTGTGGCTAATCAGAGTTAATTGATACAGGCCAGATATGGAGTGAGTCCTACACGTTCGTCAATTGTGCACAATCAACTACCGTTATTGTCTTTGCAGAATCCTAACCACAAATGAAACTGATCCGGCAAAAATGCCGGATCACTAGCATTAACTGATGTGATTGTAGTTAATG
>OMKP01081452.1:0-14212 GCA_900302375.1 Bathygadus melanobranchus
GGAGAACCCTCTCAGACAGGTGAGAGAGGACAGAAGGACAATAGCACTCAGACACACTCAAGTACGCGAGTGACGCACACACACTGTCTGCCCACCCACACAGAGACACACAGACACACGCACACAGACACACACACACACACACGCACACACACACAGACACACACAGACACACACGCATACAGACACACACACAAACACACAGACACACACACAGACACACACACACACAGACACACACACACACACACACACAAACACACACACATACATGTATAGACTTACCCACACACAGATTGGCACATCAATGTAAATATAAAACAGGGCTATTGAACTACTTTTTATGAACTATTGAAATTGAAAATTGAAATGAGTCATCATCACACATAAAACATACAACATAAAGAACAACACAAAATATCTTTACTAGTGTGCATAAAGAGACAATGTGTTTATCTAACAAACAAAACAGCCACTTCATACATTTTCAAAACAACCTCCACCAATTTCTACACTAGACCTGTGCTAGTCTTCATGTATTAGTTTTTTTAAGAAATGATTAATTAAACTGATTTCATTAATGTGGCCGATGGAAAGACATTGAAGATTTTAACATTGATCATGTAACAATCTCCTACAAGAACTCTTATTATTCATATTATTCAAATTAACTATCTAAATAAATTGCCTCAGCCATAAATCAATCTAGCAACAACTGATAATGTTATTAACGTTCAAAAGAAATGGCCTGATATATAAATACATCAAGCAACAAGTGATCATGTTATTAACATTCAACAGAAGTCCAAGCACATCTACTTGAAAAC
This sequence comes from Bathygadus melanobranchus, assembly GCA_900302375.1. Classification (NCBI taxonomy): domain Eukaryota; kingdom Metazoa; phylum Chordata; class Actinopteri; order Gadiformes; family Macrouridae; genus Bathygadus; species Bathygadus melanobranchus. The sequence continues at coordinate 828 of OMKP01081452.1, forward strand.
ATTATCCGCTAAAGAATCATACATACATGCACAACTCTTCTAATTGTTGTTGTATCGGACATTGGTATTTTTTGGATAGACAAAGTGATGTTCTTGTTCAACTTGTCATCAGTCATTACATCTTCACGGATAGCTAGCGTGCTAGCAGTCTTTCACTGTTTCAGAATCTGTGAAGTGGTTTTTTTTTTACCAAGAATTTCTACAGTAAGGAGCCAACCTATCAACTGTAAGCTTGTAAACTTGCTCTATTGACCTGGCAACCAGAAATGCTTGTAACTTGTTCTGTTCTAATTGCAGTCTACCTTCAGCGATATATTGTTGTCTCCCTCTTTCGACAAATGTTTTACTTTTTTGTAAGTCGCTTTGGATAATAGCGTCTGCCAAATGCTCTAAATGTAAATGTAAATGTAAGAATCCATGCAACACGGAGGGAGGCTATGGTCCTCCTCTCTTGTTCCGAACACGACAGGGCCATTATAGCTACCCTCTGTTGGTCATTCACAGAGAGGCTCTGCACTTTTTTTCGACGAGCATCTGAACCCATCAGATCAGTTCCATTGAAGTTCCAGTGATATGTGATGCAGTGCCTTCTCAGATTGTCTTGTTTTGTACTGTATGATAGCCTCGTTGCCGATGGCTTCGGTCAAATGGGCTTTGGTCCAAACTTTACGAAATAGATGTCACAGTTGAATTTTAGCTCTCAAAACTTTTTGCCAGAGACAGACTTTGTGTGCACGCAGAGAGCATCAGGGTCATGGGTGCTCGTAGGCGTGGGACAAAGAAGATAAAACAGTTTCCTATTGGAGCAAATTGAACTGCCTCTCATTCTTGCTCAGAAACAGCTTTTTCAGGGAAAATTGATTCTGATTGTTTTTGTTCTAATAAATGATTTGCGGGCCGGATCAAAATGATTGTTGGCCAGATGTGGCCCGCAGGCCACCCGTTGGATAGGCCTGGTATAGACTTTCACCTAACCACACACATACACACACACACACACAGGCACACACACACACACACACACATTTGTTTTTCCTATCCCTGTGTCGTAGTAGAGAGGGCTCACATCGGTAACACCCATACACGTGCACCGGCACTGACACAGGCACACACACACATACACACACGTGCATGCATTCACACACACACACACACACACACACACACGTGCATGCATTCACACACATGACTGCTCTAGGGGATATTTTGGCAGCGGCTCACCGTTAATTCCTAGAGCTCAACGTCCACTCTCAGTTCCGCTGTCGGCCCATGATGATCCACACTTGAGCTGTGTTTTATAAGGCCTGACAGCCCGAGGAGGAGAAGATGGATACAGGTGAAGTACCCACTGTGTACCGGCCAGCTGTAGTGTTCTCAACGTCTACTCGCCTCAAGTGATCATCAGCCACGATTCCATGTCTCTTGAAAACACAAACTTCCTGCTCAAGCGATGAGTAAATTAAAATGGCAGCAGTAATGGCTGTTGCGAGAGCCGGTCCCCAGCTGGAGGGAATCTATCTTCCAAGATAGTTGGCCCTAATAGCTGTGACCTCTCGCTCTCTCTGTCCTCGTCTTTCCCTTCGTATCCATCTATAACCACCCCTCAAGCCCACGCCCCGAAAGCCGCGAGGACAACTCCGTTGTATTTCCCCCCCTATCATCACTGCCCACTAATTTGTCCATCCATTACGTTCCTTCGCCTCTGCTGTGTTCTGTCTCGGGGACGGGGTTGACCGCCAGCGTCCAGTTCAGCCAAGTGACCCGGCTGACCCTTTGTTCACCATGGAAATGTTCGACATAATGCAAATCGTCGGTTTACATGAACGCGTGTTTGCTTGTTCGCTTATCTGGCGTTATCTGATGTCAGCGAATTGGTGTGGACGCACGTACGCATGCACATAAAAGGCTTGCAACTTGGAGATTTGCTGAAATTAGTCGATTGTGAAATTGATTTTTCTAGCGGGACAGGGAATCCCATAAAACATATATTGAACAGCTCCCATCGGAGGACATAACTCAAGAATGACCCAAATAATGGCAGCGCCCTTTCTGTGAGTTCGTGAAGCTTATTGCGCACGGATGATTGGTTGTACACTCACAGGGTGGTGCACATACCCCACCTGGGCCCTACCGATGTCCATCCTGCAGTGTATGACCTGGATGTGTCCGAACACAAAGTTGTCTCAGTGGCCTGTATGTTCCTATGGCCTGCGGTTGCCCATAAGCCGGCGAGACCACCTCGGCCGAGTCCAAGTCCAGATTGAATCATTGGTGACAAGACCGGGGGTGGGGGGGGGTGTCAAGACCAAGTTGAGTCCAATTTGAGATTGAAGATGTGGCTATCATTATATTGAATCCCAAAAATAGAAAGGTTTCTAAAGGCTTATTTCAACAAAATGAGCATGTTCATTCTGGATTGGATTGGAACCATTACTTAACTAGAATTGGGTGCATCTATTAAAGTTATACAATTAGTACAAAAATGATCTTTACTCACTCTTTTACTTACCAGCTGCCTTGAGTAGAAAATTTCCCATACAGCTAAACAGGAGCAAGGTCACAGGGTCTCCTTGCTCTGCCCTATCATCTGTCTGATTTCCTGGCCCTGGATTCTCCACCTCAGTATGAGACCAGTCTGGGTGTTGGGAGTCACTCCTCACTTTTAACAAGCACACTCAACTCCTTCGTGATTATCCTGCTGCACCTGAATTCCATCTCAACACTCCACTCTCAACACCGCGACACAGCCGGGAAGCGGAGATGAGTTTTTGTTCATCTCATGGCTCTCTCGTCTCTCTCTCTGTCTGTACAGCTCTCTCTCTAGCCAGTGTCTCTATGTATAGCTCTTTCCTTTCTCACATAACGCTGCACCCCACGCCCTCCTACCACCACCATCACCACCAAACCCACTGCATCCATCTTCAGGAAACTAATCACTCAACACACCTCAGTCCACAACACCCCTCCAACAACCCAGCCACCATCTGAGTGCAGGTGACCCACCTCACCTGCACTGCCTCAACTTGCTCAGTGGAAGATTGTCCATCGCTCTCTGTGACAAATTAAAGGAAAAGGAGTTTTGAAATGTTTATGTAAACCCAGACAAAAGATTGATTACTTTACTGTTTTAAAGGCCAATAGCCATCTGGGTGATCAAGCCATTGTCTCTCCTGGCTTCGCTAAAACATCCGTTGCCAATATCATTTAGCAAGGGATGCCACAAACGTAAACAATGGCAATATGGAACATTTACATTTTGACAAATTACATTTGTAGCGGATGTTGATGTCCCGGGTGAAGCCAGATGGCTACGATGGTTTGATCACCCAGACCGGTACGGCCCTTTAAGCCTGAGTTCTACCTTCTTTTCTTTATTTCTACTATGACAGGACTTATACCATCACTAGCTGGTGGGGGTGTGGGGAGTTGCAAGTGAGTTGGCTCTCTCGAACTATGAATCATCCGAAAGATTTGTAATCATTTCACACAACTCACAACGCCAGGGATTACAATATTGCACTGAAAGGTGACGATCGGCATATGCTCGCCGTGGTAACCAGGCGATGACGTTGAGTTATGTTGACATCACGAGGTGGGCGTGGGCCTCCGGTGTGGTATAGCTTCCATGACTGCTGAGCTCCACGCAGAATAGCCCAGCAGGACCTGTGCGATTTAATGGCGGGGAGTAACATGCTTAACTCTTAGCTTGTTTTTCTGCACGAAATTCCAGTCGTGGACATCTGCCTTGACTCGTTACTCTCAATTCACACCCGGAATCTTAGGCTGTGTGTGTGTGTGTGTGTGTGTTCATGTGAATGGAATGTGTTTACAGCGATGTACAATAATGCACTCTCCCAGATGTCATTTGGTCTTAATGTGGTGGCAAGGGATTCAGCCTCCAGGTTTATTATTATCATTCTGTTTATGCGTGAAGACGTTTCCTCTTTGCTTCAACCGTTCCCCACAAATTCAAATTCAAATATGAATATGAAAATGGATTTGTAATAGTCAGCTTTTGTGCGGTGTGTGTGTGTGGGTCATTCTTGCGCCAATTCAATTTGTAAACACAAACACATTCAACGCAAACACATTCAATTTGTAAACACACGCGCCATATATACGTGGCTTTGCCATGCGTCTGTGGTGTTTGCGTTTAAGCACAAACAATCAGCTGTGCAATACAGTAGGCCCACTACGCAGGCCTGCGTTTCTGAGTAAACGCGAGTAGTGTCGCTAAAAGGGGAAGTATAAAAGGAATTGGATTAGGAAGAGCTAAGGAGGTTAGCGGGCAGCAGAGTAGTGATCGGGGCAATGAAACCACAAGCAAGAGAGGGGCAGAGGGCTATATTAGATCACATGCCCAAAGGCCCTTAATATCAAGCGGTCTGGCTTCATATGGTAGCAGTGGTGAATTTCTTATTTGACATCTGTGGAGGAGACAGAAGTGCATACATGTGTGTGTATGTGTTGGTTCTCGTAAACAGGAAATAGGCAGACATTTTGTGGGGGGGGGGAGCATTCGTCGTTTGTATAATTTTTCTTTACTATGAGTTTAGATCGTCGGCAAACACTGATCAGTCAGAGCCCTTTAGGTTACAGCGCTGATAGAAGACCCCCAAGCCCCTCCGGTAGGCCTACATAGGGAGCTACACGCTGCATTGTAAACACATACACAAGTAAACAGGGGAGCTGAGGTTTTTCTGGATAAAAACCACTATAACGTTGACACTTCTGACCAAAAGAATATATTGTTATATATTATATTATCACATATTATCTATATTATATATAGATCTATATGCATATATACATATTTGAATATATATTATGTTATCGTCATAGTGCTTTTCATCCAGAAAAAAAATCTTTACTTGTATGTGTTTCCAGACCAGTCTTGGCCTCTCCAATATGGCCCCTTCTGTTTCCCTCTGTTGTACTCGGGGTTGTGCGTACCATTGTCGAAGCCTTAACAACAAAAACATGATGAAAGCAAGTGATGAAGGAGGGGTGCATGTGTCTGTGTGTGTGTGTGTGTGTGTGTGTGTGGAGGAGCGGATCAATCCGTCTTCACTCAGATCCTGTGTTCATGGTGCCTGCGTTATCTATTTCTGGGCCCCCTTCTGCCCGTACGTAGATAAGCTGGTCAGAAGCTGCCACGACTAAAAACCCACAGACGCCGCAACTCCTCGGTCGAAAGACTCCAAGACACGCAAGCCAGTGATCCGAGAGATCTGAGTTCCTGTAGAGTGGGTGAAATCACACCAGCGGCACCGAAGCATGACAGATATTCTGTCATTGTCTTTGTTTGTTTATTTATTTGTTGTATGGCAAACCCAGATCCCCACGCTCATTAAAGTGAACGGACGCAAGAGAGAACGCTGTCATTTCAGAGTGTAATATCGTGCCATTATAACTGCGCTGTTAATTCAATCTGAAATAATTGATAGGGTCAGAATACTGATCACAAACGACAAGGCAACGATGATCTGTAGGCTAATAGTTATTCCGTAACCAAAATCGACGACTCAAGATCAGAACGGCAGGCGGAATTTGTTATTTTTATTGAGACAAAGAAAGACAAGCATGACGAAATATAGAAGAGAAGTTATTATGTGCTTCTTTAAAAGGTACTTGCTGCCATCAATCAATCCATTTTAATCCAGGGTTATCAGTTGCTTTCTTTCCGTAGACCGATTTGTAATCCTTAAAAGTTACTTTTAAGGATTAAGGATTTTTCAACCTTTGGGGCAATAGCGTCTGGTCAATGTACGTCCTCTAAAAGTGCTTGTCTCGCCCTGAAATCTAAAGTGCTTGTCTGAGTTGTTGAGGTTTAGAGAGCAGTGCCGGCAAGAGTTTGTTGTGTTGGACATAGCTGAATGTTTCGCTGATTTCGACAATGTGAGATTTCAGAGCGAGACTTCTCTTTGAGAGAGAATTGGTCACAACAACAAACAGACCGGATCAAGCAAAATATAAAGAAAAACCCTGTTTGTGCGGGTGATGGCTGAAGCTTTCTCACTCAATACTGGACCAATTTGAAAAATGGTTGTCCGTATTTGTCACTCAGAGCCACCCCATCATGGGAAAATGGGGGCCAGGTTGAAAAATCCCAAAGTTATCCTTTAATTCCAATTTTTAATCCTTGATTCTAATTAGTAATCCTGATCCTGACTACAAATGGTCGTACCCATTAAATGTATGGAATCCCATAATGCCACTCTGGTTCAGCATGGAACTTAGACAGAATCATCAATCCTGAGCGTAATTCATAGACATAGCTTACATAGTTTTCTCCGGTCTTATGAAATTGTTCAAATTCTTTCGATTATGAATCCTAAAAAAAGTGTGGAAATCTATAAATTTTCAATCTGGGATTCTGCAGCTGGAAGTCTGGTATGACTATAAGTGGGGAAATATTACAACATTATATATATATATATATATATAGCAAAATGCATAGCATAGCGAAATGAATTAACAACAGCTGTAGGCTATTTGTGTCACAAAAATACATCAGATTTCATTGTTGCATTGCAGACAAAATGGCTTCCGCTTCATTATCGTTGGTTTGTTTGTCAATGCTTCGGTGTACAGTGTGTGTGTGTGTGTGTGTGTGTGTGTGTGCGGGGGGTGGCTTATCAAGAACACAGAGGGGGCTAAGCTATACTCAGTTGGGCTATACTCATGTGGGTGATGTCGGTGCCGTGATCATACATCCCAGTGCTGGGTCCTGGGTCCTCCTAAACATTTCCTGGGCTGATTTGCAAGCCATAGGACCCTAAGTTGTTTACAACTGCATTTTCACACGGGATTCGGCACAAATTCATCATGCCATATATACATTTCCTCTCTCTCTCTCTGTCTCTCGAGTCTTGCCAGAATGTTGGCTTCTAACAACAGTAACAGCTGGGGAGTTGGGGGTGAGCCGTGTCGTATAGTGTGTTCCGACTCCCAGTCGCAAGGTTCTGGGTTTGATCGCCGACGTCCACAGCCTGCCTGTACTGAGTAAGATGCCCCTACCTGCTCCTTAATGACATCATAATCGCTTACAGACGTGTGTCTTGAATTCACTGCAAGTCGCTATGGACAAAGCTGCGCTAAATGAGGGAATAGCGCTGCCAGGATTAGCATTCATCTCATTTAACCGAGGTGCTGACTTGTCCCTGGCTCCTGTGACGAGTTCCAGGAATTTTAACTCTCCTCATGCTGCGCTCGGACCACAATGGAACCATGACCGTATAAGAGCTCACCAGGAATAACAAGTTCAGCCAAATCCCTCAAAAGATAGGGGGGCAGCTGGGGGATGTTATTGTATTTTTCTTAGCGCATACATAACAGGGGAGGTCATGGGCCATCATCCTGTCGAACCCGATTGGACACGGTGTGTTGTGCATGTCAGACACCGGCTCCTTGCTTAACGTCGTTAAGCAAGGAGCCTCCGGCCTGTCTGTGGTGGTGGTGGTGGTGGTGGTGGGGGGCACAGGATTGTTAAATAACTGGGTCAGGAAGTATAGTGTGTGTAGGCCTACTCAGGCGTGCTGCACGCACATATACACACACACACACACTTATTTCCTTTTCATTCACATTCACATTTGCATTCAGGGCATTTGGCAGACGCTTTCATCCAAAGCGACTTACAATAAGTACATTTGTCGAAAGAGGGAGACAACAATATATCGCTGACGGTACAGTACAATTTGAATAGAACAAGTTACAAGCTTGTAATCGCTAGGTTGACTCCTTACTGTAACACAGCAAGGTTAGCCAGGATACGATGCTACACAATGCTAAGTACTATTTCAAGTGTCAGGACATACCAACATACAGGATGCTACAAAGTGCCAGGACGTACGGACATAGAAGTGCTAGGGGTCCAGTGTTCGAGCATTTCCTTATTATTTGCACATGGTTAGTGTGAGTAACGAAAGAGAGGGAGAAGATACAGACAGAGAGAAATTAGTATTTATTGGCCTTTAGTTGCGTTCAACAGCATTTGAACATGTGAAGAATTGTGCTTCCCCCTTGTGGATGTAAACACACACTGCCATTGCCCGGCTGGAGGCACCCGTTGACTGACAGTGAATCTGTGAATGACTCAAAGCCAAGACACAGTCTTGATGTTTTTAATGATTTCCTGACTTCGTGCCGGAGCAACAACGATAGACGTGTCTTCCCATGCAGACTTTAATATGGCCGTGTTCTACGGACATATAGTACAGAAAGTACAGCTTATCTACAGATTATAAACAATGTAGGCAAAACAGCCGTTAATGTAGACCTATATCTGCAATTTCCAAATGACTGTAAAAACCTGTGTCGTACATATATCCTAAACAACAAGTTCACAAACATCTATTTGTGAATCTATTTTAGTTTTTTAACGCAGGCGCGCGTTATGCAAGAACCGTTATCGGTAGTCTATTTTAATGAGTGTTGTTTTGGGACAGAGCTCATTAGCGCAACATATGGTCCTGAAGAAAGCGGCCCACAGGCCTGCTTCACTTTCTGGTCTGCAGGAAGCCTTGAAGCTGGCTGGCTGTTGGCAAGGCTTCACAACTGCTTCCCAGCCACAAAGAGCATGTAAAATCTGTTTAGAATATTTTGGGGAGCCACCATAAAGATTTAGAACTCACTGAGTTGCCACTGAGCCATGTTTGTCGGACAGGTCATTATTTTATTAATAATAATAATAATAATAATAATAATAATAGGCCTATGCATTATGCATTAGCGACCATTTGTGTATAAGGGTAGGCCTATGCACTTTAGGAGAACTATATCAAAGGGTTAAGATCTGCTATCCTGTAAGATAGCAGCCAAATATGTCCCAGAATGCATTAATCACACTGATAAACCACAGAACAAATCACGTTGTATTAGTAGGCCCATATGCAGCCAGAGAGTTGAAATGCATGTTACATTAAATAGTGTTGACCGTTTAAATAAACACGCGAATCCCTTTCATTTCTCTTACTATTTAACAGTACGTCAGCGGTAACATCAACAGTCAGTCCATTCAGAAATAACGCCTTCCCAGTCGCAACCTTTTCACTGACGTTTTAGAAGAAAAAAAACATTTTTGTCAATCCTACCGTTTTAAATTATCATTTTTTAATCATCATTTGAACGGAAAGGTTACCGAGAGGTGACAACACATCAAACGGCTATATATAGGCTAGTTCAACAACCCATAACCGGAGATAACCTGCCGCTACCGGCGAAGAGGGCGTGTCGAGCGTACAGCTAATGCTCACGTGTGTGCGAGCGTGTGTGTGTACGTGAGCGGGTGTATGTGTGTGTGCGTGCGTGCGCTCGCGTGTCCGTGTGCGTGCGTGTGGGCTCCATCGCTACAGCACTACCTAGTGGGCGTGTGCCCCGGTCTTCATTGAAAATCGGTGAACGGTGTGGCGTGTTGAGTGTGGGTGTGTGTGTTTGCTGCGTGACGCTGGTCGGATTGAGCGTACCGTGGTCGGGCGGGGGGATATTTTCCACTACACACACTACATCGTGCGGCTGACAGGGTGTGTTTTCGTACCTTAACTATGGTGGGGTGTCAGCGGCTGTTGGACTGAGCGTCTTCCCCCCCGTGGAGGACCAAGCCTGTGGGCTCGCGTGTGGTGTGTGTGTGTGTGTGCGTGTGTGTGTTGTTGCGGCAGTGGACGGATGTTCCCAGACCCCCTTATATGTAACTTGACATTAGGAAATGACGCCGCTGGCAGTGTAAGCGCACGGAGAGGATTATTAATATCCAAGGGTGTTTTTTTTTACCCGCTTTTTTGTGGCCGTTGGATTGATTGATTGATTAATTGATCACCTTATTTTGTGTCGACATGTCAAACTCCAATAAAAGCAAAAAGGACAAAGAAATCCTCGCCGAATACGAGAGCCAAGTGAAAGGTAGGTTATTTCCCCTCTCTAGCGCTGTATTAAATCGGCCATCTGGAAGGCGTTGCACAGTCACACCCACCTTATACCTCTACACACACGTACTCACCTAGCTACAGTGGCGCGCGTGCATGTTCGCGTGCGCACGTCCGCACACACCTGTCTGCATGTACCAAAAAAACCCTGCATGTGTAAACAGTGAATTCGACCCACAGACCGTGTAGTATTTGCCGGCGCGTGTTTGGGTTTTCTTGACACCTCACTGCGAGACGTCAGTATTCCTGGGTTCATCCTGAGTGCTGCACGGCGCCTCGGGGGGAGAAGCGTGTGTGTGCGTGCGTGCCCGTGTATGTGTGCGTGCGTGTATGCGTGTGTGTGTGTGTGGGGGGGGTGGTCTGCAGAGTCCTTGATCTTTCTCACTCCCAGCCATGCGTAAGAGCGGGTGTGTTTTTTGTTTTTTTGCGAGCATGTGGACCAGAGTGGTTTCCCGCTCGCGGTGTAACGACCCTCCCGCATTTGCCCGGTGCGTCTGCCGTTCTTAATGAGCCCGAGCTCGAGCTGACGGTAGTCTCGTAGCCTACTATCCGCCTGTCTCTATTGGTATTCCTCTGAGGCTGCGACTGCAGTAGGCACTGTGCGTTTGTGTGTGCCTGTCTGTCTGTCTGTCTGTCTGTCTGTCTGTCTGCCTGTCTGTCTGTCTCTGTCAGTGTGTATGTCTGTCTGCATCGCCGTCTGTCAGTCCGTCTGTATGTATGTATGTATGTATGTATGTATGTATGTATGTGTGTGTGTGTGTGTGTGTGTGTGTGTGTGTGTGTGTGTGTGTGTGCGCACATAGTCCAGGATGCCAGTTGATCATCTAGGGTGGCATCCCAAGGTGTGATGACAGGGCACATGGAGAAAGCATCACGTCCGCCAACTCCACCAATCCTGTCAGGATGGCTGCCATGGTTACTCGAGAGAGAGAGAGAGAGAGAGAGAGAGAGAGAGAGAGGTTACCGTGGCGGCGTCTCATGGTTATTCACGCAGGCCTCGGCGCAAACAGACAAAATGGCAGAAATAGCCTCATCTCATCCACCGCTAATAGTTCTGCGAGAGATTTCAGACGCGTATCTCCAGACGCTCTCTCTCTCTCTCTCACACTCCTCGTACATATTCACTTGTCACCTCCGCCCACGCAATCTGTCAGCTCCCGTCTCTAGCGGTGAGACACACCAACAACCAGACACCAGACACACCAGTTCCCAAAATGTGCCCAAAAGAGGACTTTGTCAGTGAAACTCCCAAGTCGAAGATAGCTAACGGTTCCCTTTTAAAATGGATTTTATTCATAGGAACTTCACCACAGAGGCGCTTAACCTCCCTGTGTTTTGTTGTGCAGGTTAAATCGGTTATTTCCGGTATTCTCTGGACCCCTACCTGCCTGCCTACCACTTCCCCCTCCCCCTTTCGTACTCCAACTATCCAACTGAAGATAAATATAACCCCACTAAATGCCTGACTGTTAGACTGGCAGAAGGACTGAAGAGGGCTGCAGCAGCAGCAGCGTGCCTTGCCTGCTGCTGACAAAACACTTTGTTGTAATTCGCTCTTCAACGGGAGCGTCTGTGTCGCGGATGACGTAATGTGATCTAACGCGGCGCGTTCGAGGTGGCTTCGGGTCTCTGCCACGACGGGGGGTGGATGGATTCCTCGCCCTCCCCGCCGCCTCATCCTGAGGCGTTCCTGCGTCGAGAGACCTCACCTGCGCACGGCGTAAGATCCCGGTGTCGCGTCGTGTCACTCAAGGAACACGTTACGCTGAGCGTGTCAAAATGGCCGAGCGCCACTTCCTGTTGTGACCTTTACCTCCGAGCAGATATCGAGAATGATAATACTCCTCCCCCACCACCCCATCCTCCACCGATCAGAGCCACAACACTGAGGCTACATTGTTTATAGCCGGCATTAATCCAACTATGAATCTCCATGAATCTTGCACACTTCTATTACTGTTGGCTGATATCCATAGTCTAAAAGGGTTCGGTGTAATGTAAGGGAGAAAAGGTTAATAGAGGTTAACATCTTTCAATTTTTTTTGTACATTTTGGGCAGTTTTCTCTGGAGTCACAGTGTAGACGAGGAGGAGAGGAGCCAGTGTGGCTGTTCTGCTATCCTTCTCGCCAGCCTCTCTCTCCTCTCTCTCTCTCCTCTCTCCCTTCACACTCCTCTTACATATTCTCTTGTCACCTCCGCCCACGCGATCTGTCATCTCCTAAAAGGGAGAGCACCCATCTCTAACGATGCAACACGCCACCAACCAGAGACACCAGACGCTACAGTGCCCCGAAATGTGCCGACAAGAGGACTTTGTCAGTGAAACTCCAAGTCTAAGTTAGCTAACGGTTCTCTTTTTTTCCCCCTGTATTTTATTTATAGGAACTTCACTACAGACACGCTTAACCTTAACCTTAACCTTAACCTTAACCACCTGTTGTTTTTTTTGTGTGCAGATTATATCTTCAGTTCTTTCTGGTATTATTTATCACTGTCCATTGTCCTGACTGCATTCTCCTTTGGGTTCTTTTCTATCTGTATGTGTAGCATATCGTGTGTTCCAGATACTGTGCTGGTCTTTTGCGACACAAACACACAGACATACACGCGCACACACGGACACACACACGCACACACACACACACACACAGACACACATACACACGACACACACACACACACACACACAGAGGAGGAATTGACACAGACTTTGAGCGATTAGCTTTAATGGAGAGTAGTAGAGAGAGAGCATTAGACACCCCAAGTGTGTGTGTGTGTGTGTGTGTGTGTGTATGCGCGCGCGCGCATGTGCACCAGTCTATACATGATTGTGATAGAAGGTAAGCATCTTCGGTGCACACAAGCAGGTACGCACATGTGTGTGTGCGTGTGTGTGTGTGTGTGTGTGTGTGCACGTAGACATGCACACATGTGCGTGCGTGTGATCCATGCTCCGGGCACGCAGCCAAAACACATGCAGGGATGCCCTGCATTCTAATGACCGGTGAGATGCACCCCCGCACCCCCCAGGACTCTAGCTCCCCTCTCTCTCTCTCTCTCCTTGTGGCAGAACGTATAGATCGCTCCTTGTAACTATGTGCCTTCCAAGTCTGCCTCTCCTCCTTGGCCCTGATTGGTCTACTGCCGGAGGTGGTGTGTAATGTATATATACGCGCAGCTCGCCGGCTGGCTGGCTGGCTGGCTGGCCGGCTGGCTGCTTGGCTGTTTGGCTGGTGTTGCTGGAGTTGCTGGTGCACAGGGGATGAGAGAGGTGTGAGGTGTCACGCACGTGATGCTGCTGTGCCCCGACGATTTATTTTGGCGGATGTTGCGAATGTCACGTGCTTTTAAAAAAATGAATTACAAAGGAAAAATGGAAAATGGTTGAGCACCATTCTTCAGATGTCGGCCATGTGTAATAATGCAGGAGATGAGCATCCCCCTCGCCTTAATGAGAAACC
>OMKP01081456.1:0-13563 GCA_900302375.1 Bathygadus melanobranchus
AAAGGGGGGAGGAGGAGGAGGGGGGAAGAGCGAGGGAGAGAAGGGGGGTAGGTAGAAGAGGGGGAGGTAGGAGAGATGTGGGGGGCGCGGGAGAGAGGGAGAGAGGGCGGTCTTACTTGTAGGGCAGTATGTGGGGGTCCTTGTAGGTCAGGATACAGTCCAGCGAAGCCTTCTGGATCTCCTGCTCCTGATGACAGAGCAGCTGAGAGGCAGACACACAGAGTCAGGTCAGACAGAAAGAGTTCACCATAGCGTAACACACATGTAGTAGATAGGAGCTGCATTAGCTTTACCTGATGGTAGAGTTCATTAAGACGGGACTCCATATAGAGCGAGCGAGGGTTGGTGAACTTAGCAAATACTTTCAGATGTGCAATCAGCTGTCTGGTGGGGAGGTGGAGTGAGAAGACAAACACATGAATGTAACCCATTACATTACATACATCAAAGCACTGATCTAAAGATCCATGAACCAGAAAGTGTCACACGTGTTGATGTGTTTCAGCTTAAGATGATGATGATGAATATTCATGAGGAGACATCAGAGGTCCCTGAGCATCGTCATACTTAGCCGCAGCTCGCTTGGGAGGGGCCTTCCTCTGACGTCTCCCTCCAGCCTCCTCCTCCTTCTCCTCATCCTCCTCATCCTCCTCATCCTCCTCTTCCTCCCCAGCCATCTCAGCATCCTCAGGGTCGGGGCTTTCCTTCTTCTTCCTCAGGTCTTGTGTGGGCGCTACCAGCAGGTCCGCTGGGAAATACTCATTGCTGCCAATCACAACACAGGGGAGGGCGGAACATGTTACAATACGCAACACAATTGGTTGGCAGAAACATGAATAACAATTTGTTCTGTTTGTAGTCATGAGTCTCACGCCTGTACCACACCAACAACTACGCTATGTGAAATACCAACAACAACCTCTGAGCTAGCAACCTATATGCTGAAAACGTCTTTTATTGTTTATGTAGCGCTTTCTTTTGCAGGGATTTAGCCATTTTAATGCCAGGGCTCACCTCCCAACATGCAAATGTTCCACCAAAACAAGTTCCCCCCAAACACTATTTTGCAAGGGCACCGTCGCTGCATCCTGGGCTTAACGCCACCCAAGAGGACTGTGATTGGTTTAAAGAAATACAAACAAGACAGAATGATAACAGGTTCAGCCAGACCTTTCTCCAGCGCTGGCACAGCGCTAAAACCAAGTGTGGGGATAGGTCTGGCTATGGGAGGTGCAGCGTGAAGCTAAGAGGTGGAGGGAGTTTCAACCTGATGAACTGCAGCAGGAGGGGGCTCAGCTCTCGGCTGCGTGGCTCCACGCAGTCGGGGAAGTGGGTCATCGCGCGCCACAGCTGCCCGCGGAAGTTGGTGAAGTCGGTCCGCTCGCCGGGGTCAGAGGTCAGCTTCGCTTGCTCCAGGAACAGCGCGCCCACGTCGCCGCTCTCAATGACATCGCAACCCGCCTCTCTGGACAAATCGGATTGGTCGTCGCCCTCCTCGTCGTCGCTGTCCTCCCCAAATCGCTGCAGCTCTTTCTCTAAGACACACACACATGTTGCCATGGAGATTACAGCTGACTGGAAAGGTTCTTGGTTCGATTCCCCCCAGTGTATGCAGTCTACCAATAGATAATAGATAAATAATAGTCAGCAACGCTGCTTATGCTCCCAGTCTGTTAATTTAACACATTTGATCACAAATCATCAATGGAAAACATTACAATGGAAAACATATGAAATAATAACATGCCAGAATACTATATTACTGAAGAATATTTATAATATATTTATTTTCAATTATCTACATTATTTTATTGCATATCTATTATTGTAGATTTGTCTATTTCAAGAATAAAATCCCACCACCTGCAGTACCACAGGTTGAACAACACAGTGCTAAATGAGTCAATAGTAGTAGGATAGTGTGGCATTGTGTGGTTGGTGGCTGGTTTAAGCAGTCTCACCTAGCCAGTCACTGATTGATTGGTTTGGCTGGGTGAGACTGTACACCTGTGGGCCATTGCCTAATCAAGGCCCACAGGTTAAACCAGCCACCACCACACACACTCGGGAGAGCACTAGAACAGTTACCATCTGCTCTGTCATTTCAATTCACAACTTAACAATAAACCGGATTCTCCGCCACCTTCCTGTGTCTGCTGTTTGGGGAAACCCTTTAAAGAAAGCCACTGAGGTGGCGTGTGCAGTCATGTCTGCTACAGATAGTTTCAATAAAAAACCAATGCAAAGTATGCATTGAATCATCAAGTCACAGTCAAGAATTGGTGTTGATAATTAGTATTTGTATAAGTATTTGTGTCGGTAATAACCACTCCGTCCATCAGGGAAACATATACACATCATGATTCAACAGGAAGCGTTACCATCCCAGCTAGCGCCCCGGCTAATGTCCCAGGTAGCATGGTTAGCTAATGTCTTAGCTGGCTATCTTACCAGCCAGTCCCGCCACAGTCTGCAGGTGTTCATAGTAGACCTGCCAGAAACTCTTGTTGTCCATCCCTCTGGCGTGGCTCCTGGGGTCCACAAGAAAAGGAGGAACGTATGTTAAATATTTCAATTATAGACCCTAAGTTAAAATGGGTTGGTGACTCTTTTTTTTTTTAGATACATTCATCAAGTTCTTGCTCAATGATGCCTACAGGTAGACTGTGGACATTGGTGTTCAAACCCACAACCTTCCAGCTGGGAGTCAAACACCCTAACCACTACACACTCATACCCCATTATACATTATACTAGCAAGCACATTCATGCATATTGATTGATTTTTTCACAATATATACACTCACTGATTTATTATCACCACCACTATTCATTAGAATTATCCTTCCAAAAAAGACACACAGGAACACAGGAAGCAAAAACATTTGAAAAGGTGTATTTCCGGAAATACTTTCCGGTACTGAGTAGCTGTTAACAAGTACTCACGCTAGCAGCTCGATGACGGGGTCCCACAGCGACCTGAAGTTGAGGAAGAGCATCGCTATCAGGTAGCGCAGCGGCACCTGGAACACACACGTGTTGTGATTGAACAAATGTGATCGATTCAATCTAGTAAGATAATAGAAGATCAAACTTCAACTTCTAGATCCTGGTCCAAATCTTGATGCGCACAGTTTTACAAAACGTAGAATAAGATGTAAATATGGACTCAAATTGCCCTCTATATGGGCAGCAGTAGCTCAGGAGGTAGAGCGGTTGTCTGGCAAAATCTGATAGGAGTGAGTGGAAGTGGCTTGGGCAAGAGAGCGAAATCCGGATCACCAATATAGTCCCGCCCCTAAATTATAAAAATTCTAATCTACCTGCAAGAAGGCATTTTTTATAACTTTGATAGTGGCCGGGGCCTAGTTAGGTTTTACTTCAACAACTCCCACGAGCAGCTACCAGACAACTGGCTTTATCAATCGCATCTGGTGAGGGCTGCGTTGTCAAGGTAATGCCATTGCTAGCAGCCTCCGTACCTGCTGGAAGGTGCCGGGGGGTCCTTGCGGGATGCAGCCCAGGACCAGGTCGTGCCGCAGCTTGCGGAGGTGCAGCAGCTTCTCGCGGTAGTCCTGCACGGTGGCCGGCACGCGCTCGGCCTGCAGACACACTGCAAACACTGGCTGCACCGCCACAATGTCCTCCGCCTGGAGCGAGAGACACGTGGACGTACGGAGCATCAGACAGATAGACAGATAGACCAAGATAGACAGATAGATAGATCATCAGAGAGACAGACGAATAGAAAGAGACAGATGCTCAGATAGATGGACCAACAGACAGACAATCAGACAGACAGACCATTATACTGATGGACAGACAACAGACAGATCATTAGACAGATGTACAGACAATCACACAGACATACAGATAGATGATCAAACAGACAGACAGAAGGACGGACCAACAGACAGGTAGTCAGACAGACAGTCACTGCACTGTACTTCCTGTTTGTCTTACCTCTGTCTGGACAGGAAGTTCCGCCTCAAAGTGAGTGAATATCCTCAATGTCAAGAGGCGAATCTGGAAAAATAACCAATAGGAGTCTCTGGTGTTAATGATGTCATTATTTTTGCTTTTCAATGTAAACTGATGCTAATTCTTGCCGGGGCATTTACATCCATGAGCACCTAATGTACAACAATAGACACACAAGTTGACTTGAAAATGAAAACCCCACCAGATCCTTTTATTAAAACACGCTGCTCACTTCCTGTAGCAGCTTGTTACCTTGGCAACGTTGGAAGACAGGTTAGTGTGAAGAATCTGGTACAACTCCAGCAATGCATTGTGGGTCCTGTGCTCAGAGAGGCCACCAAGAGCCAGGCGGGTGTAGTAGAGGTCACCTAGCAGCAACGCAGACAGATCTGTGGGGTACTTCCTGTCAGACAAGGGAAATGACATGGCATCAAAAATAAGGCTTGCGGAAAATCAAGGTTCATCATCCTCTTTAAATCCTCAAACTCATTTCAGACAAATGGCAAAATATGGTCAGCTGAACAAAAACTGCTCCTGCAGGTGCAATAGACAAATAGACAATATTCTATTGACAAATGTGCTACATTCAAGTTACTATGGATAAACCCACTACTATATCTTGCTGTTTTCTGCTCGGAAAGTATCCTGTCACATGTAGAACATGTTATATACATTAGAATTCCACTGATTCAAATTCCATATAGAATAGAATTCCACACAGGCTAGAATTCCATATAGAATTGTATAGATTGTTCTAGAATCGGTCCTGAAAAAGTCAAGCTCTGACCAACAGAGACTGAGACTCAGGTCACAATGCCACGCCCCCCTTCCCTGTTCAGCAGGGTTTGATACCCTGACCTTGGAGTCAGATGTACGGAAGAGATCAAACTAGATTCCTACCACAGAAGAGCCATTTACTGGCAAACAAAACCTGCCAGACACACACACGTCCACACACACACACACACACACACACACACATAAATCCCTTTATCCACATACACCTATTAACACATGTCCACTCTCCAAACACACACATCTCAGTCCACTCCTTCTGCTATAAACCTCCGGTGAGGAAGCTCATAAACCTGGCCGGGCCCAGTAGGATGCCGGCGTGGCTCCAGCAGGGTGGATGATGAAAGGAACGCACCGAGTGCAAACATCCTGACAGAGCCACCGAAACTCCCACCGGGAGACAGAACCCTCTTGACTTTATTGTACACTATCATTGTAGTTGCTCTCTTTTTGGTACTGATGTGGGCTGCAGAGACGCCTCGATTCACCCCCTGGTGGATAGAGCATCTGTCCAGACATCCATGCGTCCAGCTACCGCCCCCCCAAATCTGAACTCTGGAATGTCCCTCGCAAGACAGCGTGAAGATTCCTCGACTTGTAAACACAAATGATGGTTTCATGACCATTTCATATTCCAGTAATATAAATAAATGGATCATTTATATGCGCTTTTATCCAAAGCGCTTTACATTGCCTCACATTCACCCATTCATACACCAACGGCGGTGTCAACCATGCAAGACAACCAGCTTGTCAGCAGCAGTTAGGGGTAGGTGTCTTGCTCAGGGACACCTCGACACTTAGCTATGGGGAGCCAGGGATCGAACCAGCGACCTTCCGGTTGCCAGACAACCGTCTCTACCTCCTGAGCTAGTGCTGCCCTATATTGTTAGACTACACACCCATACCACCACACGCACAACCCATCTACTCTCTGTATCCTTATTCCTTACACATCTTCTAACACGCACGTTATCACATCCTTTAACATGTACAAACCGGTATCACACACACACCTGTGTGTCACACACACATACACACACAGGGAAGTACTCACTGTAGACTGGCTACGACCTTGTCCACTGGGACCAATGAGAGCAGGTGGGCGGAGCTATCCAGAGTTAGGAGACAGCTGAGCGCCTGTCGTGCCACAAACAGACCAGCTGGGAGAAGGGAGGAGAGGGAGAGAGAAAGAGGAGGGAGGACAGAGTATATTTTGTATTAGATTAGAATTCAAAGTAGCAGCTACATAACTCCCAATAGTTTTTAGAGATTATTTTGAGCAAGGCCCTTGGCAGTTCTCTCCTCAACAACACATGTACAACACATGCCACACTAAACTGAACATGGCTAGGTTACTGTATATTTACGCTGTGCCAATCTCTCCTGACACACATACGCTTTAGCTGCGATGCTATTTCAAAACATAGCATGATAGGAATTTCTGCCAGGATAAGCACTAGAATACAGATGATTTAGGATTTTACCGTTTTGCCTAAGAACTACAACTCCCTTGCAGTACGCCAATATGGCATACCGCCTACAAAAATGGATGCATTCTGTGATGTACAAACCTTATTAACATTAATAACCTGCAGGGTTGGGCGGTTTCCAGTGTTACCGGTGCGGTGTGCGAGCTTATAGCGTTTTAACTGTATGCTATCGCTTGCGTCAACAGCTTGGGTTGATGCTAAACATAGCTTGTATTGCATTAGAAATATGCAACATATGTGTTATTCACAACGGAGCTACTCTTACATGAAAACAAATGGACTGGAATTAATTCGTCGCTCACATGCATGTCCATAAAGGTTTATGTTTAATTTTGTTCATCTCTTGATTGTTGTTGTTGATGTTACGGTGGCCCAAATCTAATAACCTGTAACCTTTTCACAAATCACCGCTTCTGTTAAAAAGTATTTGATTTCGAGATGGGTTTATTTAACCCAGTTCTAAAAGTGTCTAACTAAGGTTAGACACTTAGACAAAACAGGTTCACTATTGTGCACATCACTTAATGGTGGCTCACCTTTCCCCAGTGTCTCCATCTCGATCTGACCCAGGAGGTGGTTGAGAAGGTCGGTCACTGCCGGAACCACGCTGGTGCCAGCCAGGGGCCTGCACAACAACAACCATTTAGTGATGGATAGAGGTGCACACAGAAAGAGAGAAAAAGATTAGACCACGGACCATATCGATGATATGCCTTGTGGTGACCCGGGATCAATTCCCGCCTGCGGCCCAAATCAATGGTTAATGCTACTGTTACTACTAATGTTAATACCTCTCTCTTTCATCAGACTTTAATTTATTTCCCTTCACTGTCCTGTCCATCAAGGCACAGTAGCCCATACAAAATCTGACATACATAACAAACATATATGATACATAAACATATATCAATAAACTAAAGTGTTCACACACTTCACACACGTCATACACATATATACTCACATGTGCGTGCGTGTGTGCATGTTGAGGGTTTATGTGGGAAAAGCCAGTTCCTGTGTTACCTG
This sequence comes from Bathygadus melanobranchus, assembly GCA_900302375.1. NCBI lineage: Eukaryota > Metazoa > Chordata > Actinopteri > Gadiformes > Macrouridae > Bathygadus > Bathygadus melanobranchus. The sequence goes on from OMKP01081456.1 coordinate 7,293, forward strand.
AGGTGGGGCAGTAGTACCAGGGCAGCCCAGGGGAGCGAGAGGTCAGAGATGGGCTGGTCCAAAGGCAGCTGGATCAGAGACAGAACCAGGTCTGGGACCGGCATGGTTCCATCCTCTGGGTCAGGGGATACAGCAGCCTGAAGGGTCTCCTTGCTGCTAGGGTAAAACCACATGTTTAGATTCACATCAGGCGGCCATTACATCATCTCTTCCTATTGACACAAATTATTTCCAATCCAACCAAAACAACCCAACATCCAACCATGAAACCATCAATGCATTATCATCAACACGGAACAAAAAGGCCGCCGGTTCCCTGCAGTACTGTGGTGACTCACCCTGGGGCGGGAGCTCCGTTGAACAGCAGGGGGTAGACCTCGAAGGCCATGGAGCCATCGCTGGGCGGGGAGGCCTTGGCCAGGATGAGGTGCACCAGGACCTCCAGGCCGCGGTGGCGAGTGCCGGGGTCGTCGCTACGCAGCAGGCCAGAGGAGAACTGCAGCAGGGTGGGCAGGAAGAGCTAGGGGGGGGGACAGAAAGAGGAAGTGGAGAGAAGAAAATAAGAGCGTGGAAAAGCAGTGTGTTGTCCACAGGGCCCAAACTGCTCGGGAGTGGGAGACAAATGTTCCAAACTAAATAAGTGAAAATGCTCTCTACTTTCTACTTTGTACTCTTTCACACCAGAAGACAACACGTATTATGAATCCATTAATTAATTATTTTGAATTGTATTGTATTCATACAATTCAAATACATTGAATTGTATTCAGTTTGCAAGTGTACTCTGGAAATGAATGACTGAAAGATAGACACACACCTTTTCAAAGTGTTTCATGGTGAACATCTCCTTGGTGAACTCTAGAATCAGGTCCTGATCTATACCACTGGAAAACACCTGACAGAGAGAAAGAGTCACTCAGTACCTACACTCATACATTTGCATGGTCATACACACAAACACACAAACCCTTAGACATACACACACAAAAACACAACTCCTTTAAGACATACTCACACAGCTCCTTTCACACACACACACACACACACACACACACACTGTGCTACCGTTTGCACGGCCTCCTGGATGAAGGGGGAGGGCAGGGTGATGTTCTCCCCCAGGAGCAGGGAGGAGGTGATCTGGAGGAGGAGGCGGGAGCAGGAGGCAGGGAGCGCCGGGGTCTGGACAACCTGCATTACCGTCTGCATAGAGAGAGATGATGACACATCACTATGGTAACAACCTCACATCGCTATGGCAACACTATCCTAACATTGCTATGGTAACAGCCTCACATCGCTATGGCAACAGTAATGTAACATTGAACAGCATTACATCACTATGGATACAGCACTACATTGCTATGGTAATAGTATCACAGTGTTGCTACCCATTGCTACGGTAACAGTATCATGGTGTTGCTACACATCGCTATGGTAACACTATCATTCATGACCTCGCTATGGTGACGATATCGATGGTTTCTATATGTCGCTGTATTGGGCCTGACAGTATCCTCCTTAGATACGATCTAAGGTGATACATGCTGTATGATCAGCCTCATCACCATGGAAACTAGGGGCACAGATATATATGTACAGCAGCCAAATGTGTAACAACATCCCATGTTAATATGTAAAATATGTATGCCATGACATGAAAACAATCAATATATGTATCGGCCGACAGCAGCTTATGAATATAGGCCATATAGGTGCATTCCTAATGGAAACCAAATTCGCCTTTTTATAAAAAGGTACAATTCCAGAGCCACCAGTGATTGAACCTCCTACCTGGCAGACAGCCTGTGGCTCGGTGACCTTAGCTCCGTCCTTGTGAGACGCCAGGGTGTGGAGAACGAACAGCAGCCTCTCCAGGTGCTCCTCCACCTGCTCCTTCTGCACGCCGTCTGGCGTCTCCTTCCTCTGCAGGACTTCCAGCACCTCCACAACACTCGCCTGTCACAGACAACGCATTTAAATGCACAGCAAACCCTGGTTAGGCAGAGTAAACAGGTTACGTTATGCGTTTACATGGCCACTAAGGTAACCAGGGTTACGGGAGTTAGATCAGTTGAAGAAGTTCCGTAAATCTTTCCAAAAAAGGACAAAAATCAGAAGTGAAGCATAAGCCCATGTTTTTACTGAACTGTAAGTATTTGCACCACCCATTTAATGATGTTTACCCCTAATAACATGGACACATATTATTTATTATATATTCCTTCATTTCACTGCTTCTGTACACTGTATATTGGCATGTGACAAATAAAACTTTGAATCTTGAATCTTTACATTAATTTAAATCTCACTTTTGTGCAAGTGAAAGGGGTACTTGGCTGAAAATAATATCTTGGGTGTGGGTACATTAGTAAAAATTGTGGTTTGAACGACTGACGTAGATGACAACAGATTTGGGGAATTTTAGAATGTGGGATATGTGGGAGTCTAACTGTGATGAGTGAAGCAGTAAAGAAAGAAAAGAACATGACATCATTGAATTCCCACCCAAGGTAGCCAATGAGGAAGCCTCACCTGCAGGGACTCCCACAGAACCAGGAAGTGCTCTCTGTCGACGTGATTGGCTGCAGCCTGCGCCATGTGATCCACTGCGTCCCTGACCGTGTCCCAGGGCAGGCGGAGTCCAGGCTCCGTGGAGGGGCCCAGCTTCCTGAGGGCCACAGGGAGGGCCTGGAGAGAGAGGGGAAGATGTCACCATGACGTCACCATCATCGAGAGAGAGAGAGAGAGAGAGAGAGAGAGAGAGAGAGAGAGAGAGAGAGAGAGAGAGCCATAATCTTTTGGCTAGGACTCAAACTCTAGCAACTACAGTACAATACTAATGCAGTACTCAATACATACACAAGAAAAACATGTTAAAAAGGGGACTAGACTATCCAATCTCTCAACACACTCTAATTCGTCCAATGTTAACATTGCCACGTTAAGAATCCACAGAAACAAATGAAATAGAATAGAATGGGAGTAGATGGAAGACGGACTTTCTGAGCACAGGAGTGGAACATGCAGCGGACTCCCTTGCACATCTCAAACAGCAGCTGGCCAGCGCCCTTCGCCTTCTCTGGGTGGGCCTCCAGGTCTGAGAACATGAGGTTGAACAGCCCGTCCAGGTCCGGAACCTAGAACACACACACACAGGAAATGACATCAGCGGGTACTCCAAACGACTACTTGTAACAGCTTGGAAGATTTAAAATGAAGGCTACAAAACGGAGTATCGTGTTAAAAGGAAGCATTAAGATACTGTTTTTGTTGGTATACATTTGTCGTAAATGTATGTGAAGTGTCTCTGTGTACCTTGAAAAGCTTAAAATAAAATGTATTATTATTATTATCATCATTATTATTATTATTATTATCATCGACAAAAATGGACAGATGGTTAACTAAAACAGTTGACACAGTTATACAGTACATGAGATAGTGTTGGAGTCAGAAAGCTTTACGTTATTTATTCAAGATTGGGTCTAACAGGTGAGGTTTGGCCAAATGACACGCCAAAGACACGTAAACATAGCTATTTTTGTACATTTATAATGAACACATGACTAGTACTATATAAAGAAGTTAGATACTTAAAAAATAGATTCCACATAATAAAGACAGACCCACCTTTCTCATTAGGAAGGAGAAGCTCTCGGCTGCAAAGTTGCGGATGTGTTCCTTCTTGTGGGCCAACAAGGTGCTGTACAGTCTGTAAAACACAGTCACCGTTCAGATCCACACAGAGGACTGTGCAGCTCTACGAACCCCCCATCTCTTTGTGAGGACCAACAGATCAAAGACAAACACCACAAAGAACACTTCGACATGAAGCATGAAGGTCCAAGACAGAGACAGACAAAAAGTTAATAAATACATTTGTACAACCAGGAACCAGGAAAATATCTACATCACTAAAACATCTTATGATGTTATGTCATAGGATGGTGTATTGCTGTCGTACAAACAGTACGAAAGTATGAAATGAAATTAATTTGACATGAATGCTTAATTTCAGCATTTCCATTCTCTGTGTATTTCATTGTGGCTTCTCTGCGTTTGTCCCGAGGAGCTTCCACCACCGCTCACCTGTAGATGTTGCCCATGTCCCTCACCATCAGCCTCCACAGGTACTTGTACAGGTAGGAGAGGCAGGTGAAGACCCACTCCAGCACCTCCGTGTCCTTGGTCTCCAGCAGGGGGGTGATGAGCAGGAAGAAGTCAGGGAAGTGGGGGTAGAAGTCTGTCTGGAGGTCCCTGGCCAGTCGGACCACCAGGCTGGGTGAAAAAGAGAGAGAGATTACGGTCAACATTGTATTATTAATTATACAACACATTAAGATAAGACCTTAATATATACACATATTTACAATGATGAATACTACTACTTTCTTACTCATTCAGCATTTAGCTCAACTGCTGGGCTATCTAGTCATTCTCCAACTTTTAAAAATTACCTTGACGACTATACAGTCAATGCTTTATCTATCCAAAGATAGATGTCCTTAAGGGTTGGACATCTTGCTCACACACGCTCGCACACACACACACACAAACAAACACAAACAATAACAACAATACCAACAACAACAACGTACTCAAGGAGTGGTTGGTAGGCCAAGCTGTTCTTGACGGTGAGGTGGGCCTTCAGGCTGTCTACCACAGACTTCTGGTGGAAGACGAGGAGGTTGAAGGTCTGGCAGTGGTTGAACACGTCTCTCAGTAAGGCCACTGGTGAAGAGAGACAAGATATAATACAATGACTACATGAATGGATTAGAAATCTGGGGACCATCACCAAAGCACATGGTAGGTCAAGTGCTGGTCAAAAATAAATACTAATATACGCCACAAATTGGGGGTGAATAATGACACATAAAGTAGAAATGTATTGTACAGATGTAATATCTATGAAGCCAAAAAAAGCCACTAGAACAGACATTGATACATATTCAATGGCCAAACACACACACACAAATAAACAGTACATACAGAAGTGGTCGGTCAAGTTGAGGTCTCTCCATTTTGTCAGCCCTTCAAAGAAGTATGTGTCTACCTCCTGTGATCAGAGCGCATTGGTTATTATAAGTTATATATATGAAACATATTTAAGAGCACTAAATACATAAATTAATTGAGCAAATGCTTCACTGCTTCCATACCTCATCATAGGTTCCCGTTCGGTCAATTCGATGGATGACATCGATGTTGACATTGGCGAGTCTTTCCGCGAAAGTGAGAAACTGCAAAGAAACATTGTTTCCATAATAGTTTTTTAATAGTTTTAAATATAAAACAATCATGAGTACAGAATCTCATCTCAGAATGAAAATAACAGTGAAAGTTTATATACATCGGACGATCACAATAGAGAAAACGAGGAAATACTAATAATACAAATCTGTATGTATATAGCACCTTTCATATGTGAGAATACGGCTCAAAGTGCTGCACAATACAGAGAAAATGTACAAAATAACAAAACAATATAGCAGAGAAGACAATGCATTAAGGGAGTGAGATGACAGTAGCATGTAGATCAGATTAAAAACATCAGATTGCTGTACATATCTGTCACTTAAAAATACTGTTAGTTAGTTTAGTTATGTAGGAGACCCCAACATGTTGTGCAGTAAAAACACGCCATATTATGCTTAGCACTCACCCTGTATGTATTCTCTGATTTATGATAGCTTGACTTGGATTTAAGCTTCATATTTGCGCTGTTGCTCTAAATCCCTCGAATGAAATTAGTAAGTAAAAGGAAGATGTATTGGCTCATTTGTTCAGAAGTGTTTACACGCATGTAGGTACCGGGGCGCCGCCATGTTGAAATGAACAGCATCATGGGAACTTCTTCCGCTCCACGTGCTCACAGGAGAGAGTAGGAAAACACACCCCCATGGTGACGTCAGACAACACTATCTTTGAAAATGCGCTTTTATGTATGACTACAAAACTGGAGAATAATACAACATACTAATAATAATACGGCATAAAATAGCTCACATTCACAGAATAAGACATCAGCTCAGTCAGCGATAGATACATTTGTATATTTTTTGTTTTGTAAAATGGTAGGCTATAATAAATTGATGACCTTACGTTGAGTCAAAGTGCGCGCGCGCGCGTGTGTGTGTGTGTGTGTGTGTCTGTGTGTGTATGTGTCTTTGTGTGTGTGTGTGTGTGTGTGAGAGAGAGAGGATGGTTTTTTTTGTCGGCACTCTTGACCTGGCAAGCAAGTTGCGGGCACCTGGTTGGAATGTGGACA
>OMKP01081460.1:0-10692 GCA_900302375.1 Bathygadus melanobranchus
GCAGTGCATGTGGTCGTTGTTACTATAGGAAATGCAGTGCATGTGGTTGTTGTTACTATAGGAAATGCAGTGCATGTGGTTGTTGTTACTATAGGAAATGCAGTGCATGTGGTTGTTGTTACTATAGGAAATGCAGTGCATGTGGTTGTTGTTACTATAGGAAATGCAGTGCATGTGGTTGTTGTTACTATAGGAAATGCAGTGCATGTGGTCGTTGTTACTATAGGAAATGCAGTGCATGTGGTCGTTGTTACTATAGGAAATGCAGTGCATGTGGTTGTTTTTACTAGAGGAACTGCAGTCCATGTGGTTGTTTTTACTAGAGTGAACTCTAGTAAACAACAACAAAGAACAATGTACAGTTAACTTTGGGAATTTTCAACACGGACCCTATTTTCCTGTCATTTTGGATCTAAGTGATGAATGCAGACAACAATTTTGAAATTGGTCCAGTATTGAGCAAGATTGCATCAGCATGATTGCATCAGCTGTGAAACATCTGCAATATATAACCCTTTGGGGCAATAGCGCCCTGTCAATGTACATCCTCCTTGCTTGTTTTTACCACTGACAGGCTCAGATTGTTATAAGTGTCTGACAACATTATGGAAAGGATCCCTACAGAGGAATACAACTTTCTTTACCTTTCACTTGATCCTGTCTGTTTGTCTCACTCACGGAAAAGTATTTTCCCATTACTAGACAAAGTGATGGGAAAATAGGGTACAGATTGAAGTTACCCTTTAAAGGGTATATAAGAGCTATTTACTTGAGTGTTATTTGGTAGAAATTGCATAACCATCCGCTATTATTGAGAGAAATGCTCTATTAGAATATTTTGAGTTGCCTGCACCTGCCTCTGTATGAGCCAATTTAGTTTCAAAATCTTGCTGGCAGAACCATGTATGTCACCAGAGCGGTAACACAGCCAAAGCTTGTTGTTTAAGCCAACTTTGAAACTGAGATAAAGTCAGAAAGATATCCAATAGGATTTGCTTCTAGATTAGAATTTTGAAAGGTGACAGACGGAGAGTTGTCAGGGTTGTGATGGACCACTGAGGCGATTTTATTCATTGACAATATGACTGCAGCCAGCCCAGATTGAGTTGAGAGATGCGTGTGTTTGTGTCTTTGGCCTTGTAAGTGGAATGACTTACAAGGCATGAATGACTCACATGTTGACGTGGGGTATTTGTGTGTGAGAGGATTTAGATGAGAATTTAATAAATGGTGTTCTTATTTCACAGGTCCACCGGTGGGTGAACTACGAAACTATGCTAAAAGAGTGCTTAGTGGGCAGGATGGCCACCAAACCCATTGCTGTCAAAGGTACACACATGCACGCAATCTAGGGGTGTGCAACAGGGACTTTTTTTTGTATCGCTAGCTAAGCTATGGGGCATCTGCCAGAGGCTTAGTGGTACTTTTTTGTAAGTCGCTTTGGATAAAAGCGTCTGCCAAATGCTCTAAATGTAAATGTAAATGTACTTACATTTATGTTAACGTTGTCTTTCATCAGCTCTGCCTCTGAAGAAGGACATCAGCTCAAACCTGAATGGTACGGAGACTCCTAACCCACCATAGATCAACAGTGGGCACTCTTTCTCACAATGATGTTCATACCTATTGATGACCTCATACTTACTTATCTTCCTCTTTTGGTCAGGTCTCGCTCCTCCACTTCCCCCACCACCACCACCACCACCACCACCGATGGTGTCCCCTGCATCTCCATCCTCTGTGACGCTGCACCCGACAGGATTCGCCCCTCCTTCAGAGAAGGACTCTCGACCACGGTAGAGCTCTCCTGATTTAAATCATCCTCATTGTTAGTGACGGTGTGTTCTCCCCTGCTGAGGTATGTTCCTTGTTCCCTAGGTATGACTGGTTCCAAACAGATTCCACTGTTAATATTGTTGTTTACACCAAGAGAAAGGTAACCGATTTGATGCTTACTTTCTGTGTACCCTTCTGGTTCATGAAATGCTTGTGTTTGCATTTTTGGGTTAGTTGCAAAAACCCAAGTTCAGATATTATGTGAGAAAATCAGTAATGATCTATCGAGAGTGTTATTATAGCACTTTTTCAGCTGTCTGTCAGCCAAATACTTCTTGATGCAAATTGGTACCCAATTACATCTAAATGAGCTCAGGCTTAAGAATATAACAATATAATTATCAATTTTATTAGTATTATACTATTTCTTGACCAATCAACGTCTTAAAAAAAATCCATTGAAAGGCGTTCATTGAAATGTTGACATTTAAGTCTGCTAAATGGCTCTACACCAGTAGAGTTTCACCGTCAGCCTCTGAGGCTCACTGAGCCCATAAATAAGATGCAATATATACAGAACTTGAATTACCAAATGAACATTAATGTCAAAATGAAGTGGGTGTCAGTTTTCAATCAATTTTCAGAGTGATGTGAAATGGACTGCAAGTTGACTGCAAATTCTCTGGTCTCATGGGTCACTGAGTATTTGGCTCACATAACAACAAACAGTCAATAATATAATATAACAATTTTTTGGAGCGCTTCCCAGTAGCCACTGTTTACAGCCCGGTACTGGGGCCCCAACACATGGTCTCAAACACTGCTCTGACTATATTCTGGAGATTAATGCTTAAACGTGGTCATTCATATTGCCCAACACTGTCTCCTCCTGCCTCCCCCACTTCAGATCCCCAGCTCGGGCTGCTCCACCATCGACCTGCAGGGCGGTGTCTTACGACTGGAGGCCCTGCTGGGAAACATGTCCTACATGCTTCATTTACGTGAGTTCTAAAGAGTTTGATGACGTGTCAATATTTGTTTTGGATACAGTGGTTTCTGGTGAGATGCCTTGAAGCGGTAATCTGCAGTTTTCTAGTCTTATGTATTGAATATGTTTTAATAACACAATTTCTATTGCTTTTATTAGATTTTGCATGCAGATACATTTTTGTTTTTATCACCAAAATTGTATGTAACTTTTCCGTGTTTTCTAGGACTAACTGAAGAGGTAGAGGGGAGTGTTGCAGGCGAGTACAACAGCCCACTTCATTCATTCTCTATTTTCATTCACCCAAACCCAAACCAAACATTTGTTTTGTTTTGTTATTGTCCGAGCAGTCCAGACAGCATGTTCTGTGGGGAAGGTCCAGTTGAGTATACCCAAGCAGACCAAGGGGAAATGGGCCAGTCTGGGTCAGCCCCTGAAGTTCCATAACAGCTTCATGCGCCAGAAAGACCGAGGTGAGACCAAGAATACCTCCACTCACCCCTATCTACTTTACATACCTCACATGTTTGCATGCGGGTTGTGCTTACTGAAAGGGTAATATTCTGCCCAGTTCAGATGCAGAAGAAGTAGACTTGCAGTTCAAGCTGTTTACATGGTCTATTTACACTTAATCTCATGAACGTTATATAATGGTGACAGTCCATACTTCCAGGTCCAATGAGCGCCACATTTAAGAAAGAAGAAGAAAGCCAGCACATTGAAACTTAAAACATGGTTTTCACTGAATTCCGTGTCATGTATTCCATGCAGAAACTATAGAAGGGAACCCTTGACCTCTGTCAAAAGCTGACCTCCTATACCATAGCTGTCAGAGAAAGGAACTGAAAGGAATCTGATACCGACGACACACACCAAATAGAAACAGATGTATCATTATTAGAATAGAATAAGTACATTATATTATATATTATATATATCATGTATAAACCCACCTATCACTTACTTACAGACACACTTTGTGAATGCTGCATACATGTAAATAATCTAGCAACTAAACATAACATGTTTGCAATCCTTCCATGCAGCACTCCACTATAGGGATTGTGTGTTGGTGTCAAAAACAGAGGTGAACCACAACACCTTTGTCTTCCAATTGCAACTGCGGTGTGGGACAGTCATGCACGTGCCTGTTGGGAAACACGTCTACCTCAAAACCCAGATCCAAGGTATGTGTGTTGAGGGAGCGGTGAGGGAGCCTCTACCACACTCTTAACACCTCTACCAGGAGCATTTAGTCTCCCATCCAAGGATGGACCAGGGTCAGCCCTGCTTAGCTTCCAGGGAAAACAGTGCAAGGCAGGTAGCCATGGTCCGTCACATCAAGTAGTCAAAAGCCTCGTTCAGTTAGTCGTGCATTGTTGTTGAGAGGCTGTTTAGTAGCTGGCTCGGGTAGGCCGAGTTCCCCTGCGCTCGACAGTTTTACAATAATGACCGCCCGACATGAACGTCCCACTGTGAGTGAAATGTACAGTATAGCAGCACAGCGCTGCTTTTAGTGGTGTATAAAAAATAACAGCTTATGCATCCATATATCCGTGACTATGTTTGTAATGATATCTGATGCATGTGATCTGGTCACCACGCGGCCCTCATGTATCCACGTTCTCCAGATGCTGAGGTGGTGAAGCCGTACACTCCAGTGGAGCGGTCCCTGGTCCCAGCGGACCCAGCCTCCCCGGGCCAGACACACGGCTCAGACCTCTTCCTCATGATCAAAGTCTACCCCGACGGACTCTTCACCTCACACCTCAACGCGCTGCACATCGGTAACTGACAGCTGTGCGTGTGTGCGTGTGTGTGCGTGCGAGATTCAGCACCAGTAAACAAACAAACAAACAGGGGGAGAGAGAGAGAGGGGTAGAGAGAGAGCGAGCTCAAAATAGACTTGATTAACGTTCCAAGAAAAAACCCTTTTCACAAGGAATTTAAATAGGGATGGTTGAACGATTGTTCAGTCATGGCCACAGATGTAGAAGCATGGCCTCAGTGTGGTTTATAATCATGTTTGTTGTTGTCGTCTGTCTCCTAGGTGACCATCTGTTGGTCAGCGGTCCCGAGGGTCCCTTCAGTCTCCGCCTCCTCAGTGATGTCACCCACCTCTACCTATTAGCCGCCGGCACCGGGTTCACTCCCATGGCTCGGCTCATTCAGCTGTCTCTCCAGGGCTTGGGAACAATCAAGTATGGGAACCTCTTGTTTTACTGTGTGTGTGTGTGTGTGTGTGACACGGATCCTTTGTGTTTAGTGAACAGTGTTTATTTATTTTCTTCCTCAGGAAAACCAAGCTGCTGTTTTTCAACCGGCAGGAGAAAGACATCATGTGGCGCTCTGAACTAGATGAACTGGCAGCTAATCATGAGAGGTGCGCACAAGACTGCTGCTTGTTAATACGTGTTTGTTTGTGGTCTCCTTTACTTGCCTGGGTCCAGTCCTTTGACTCCGCCCACTCCACCGAGTAGACTGATTCAGGTCTTAATAATGTAATAATGTAATGAGTTAACAATTCTGCCTGACATCTCCTTGTCATTCTCAAGTCTTTGACCTTGTGGTGTAAGCAGCAAACTCTGCTCACTGTCTGTTTTTCATCCCGCGTTTCGATTCATGACTCGTCATCCAGGTTCAAGGTGGAGTACGTGCTGTCTGAGCCATGTGACGGCTGGACCGGCCAGAAGGGCCGGGTGGAGCAGTCCACGCTGAGGGACTTCCTCGGTCGGCCCGAGGGCTCCAAGTGCTACGTGTGCGTGTGCGGACCCACAGCATTTACAGAGCTTACAGAGGAGTGAGTCCCAGCTTAAGAAGTTCAGTGTGTAGGATTTAGTGGCATCTAGCAGACCGGACTTGGCAGAAATGGATGGGAGGGATGGAAGTGGCCAGTGTTTCTCTCCTGAAGTCTGGGCTGTTCAGTCACCCAGCCGTAATGCTTGATCCAACAGGATTCTTTATTTCTGTGTTCGCAATTGAATCTTGAATGACTCCTGTTTCTACTTTTCCTCGCTCCAGGTTGGTGAGACAGCAAGGCTTCAGCCAAGAGGAGGTCCACGCCTTCCAGGGCTGACAAGTCGTGCGTGCACGTAACACTCTTCTTGTGCATAAAACAGAGAATCACCTTTTAATCAGAAAGACTGAAGAACACAACGGTTTTCTATGCACTTTCAACTCAACAGAGAACTGGTGGCAATATGCAAGGAGTAGGTGTCAGGGGTGCCGGCTCCTAAGAAAAAAGGCGTCCGCCCCTTAAGGAAGGGCTGCCTGGCAGCAGGACTTCCCCTCCCCCTTTACCTCTCGACGATGTCAACCCAACTGGAGCATGGTTCTCTCTTCTCCAGCCGTGGGAGCTTTTCTGAATCCTTAAATGTTAACCAGCGTAGCTTGAGACGGCCCTCTCTGGTGTAGCATGTGCACATGAACCCCGTTTGAAAACGATTCAAACTCACGGTGGATGGCCGACCGCCCCTTTGGCCACTAAGTTCTCAGGGTACCGGCGCTGTGCAGCACCCTAGCTAGCACCCTAAAACCTCCTCCTCCTCCTCCTCCGACCTTACTGGATGCTCTCCACGTTCACCTTGCATGCACGTATACACATAAGTTACTATGCTGTTACATGTTTATTTACTCTGCGTCCGGAGTTTCATATTGTTTCAATTAAATTAATCATTCAATTTCAATTAATCATATTTAATTATACACTCGGCAGCAGAGGCAAGGCTTAATCACCCGGACCGCAGACAGACCAGATAATGAGTGCCATTGTGTCTCTTAGCAGAAGTCTGCTCCCTATACAGATGACTTTGTCATGTAGCTTGTTGAGTTGTTGCTCGGAAGGAACTATTACTCAACAGTGTGTGTTGAGTGAAAGTTGCTAGTAGTAATACTAGTTGAGTCATACACACCTGCTGTTGCGTTCAGATTTCAAAGTTACTTCCAGGTCCGTTTCTAACACCCTCGTCTGTCGAGCCAATACATACGAGCACGTATCTTATGTGTTAGTTACATTCTGTATAACAAAAAAAAAAGTTGTTTACTTGCCAAATGTGGTTTTAAAATCAGCAATATATCCTACATCTCTGAACTGTATCTCTATGAATTAATGTAAAATAATCAATTTTACATTAATTCATAGCTTTATTTTTGTGAAAGATTTTCCATTTTTGCCACAAGGATTTTTTAACAAGAGCTGAACAACCCTCTTCTTCACTGTCACTGAAATCATTTCCAGTCACTGCCTCTGAAATGAGTGCTGCTATGGGGAGCTGTTGCTATGGGGCGTTTGACATGCAGTGCGGTGGTTGTAGGCCTATACTGTTGCCGTTTTCTACATACTGTAGCCCTACTCTTCTTGGATACATACTCCATATTTGTCCTGAAGGAGTTGCAATTGAGTTTTTAGTAAAGTGAAAGTGTTTTTGGAATATGTGTGTTGGAATGTGTCATTCAATATATTAGCACTCATTTAAGGCTATTTTGTTGTGTATGAAATGATGTAAGATGGTACAGATGTACATATGAGCAGTGCCACAGCAGATTAAACACTGGAGGTATGTCTTGTTTCCATCTTTTATTTATTTATTTACATAATTGACATTTATTTACTTTGTGTTTCAATAAATACAATAATTATTTTAAGTACACTTCAATTAATTATCAAATATAATCAAGGACGAAATTCACAGTAGATTGTTGATGCCCCTCAGTAGTCAAGGGGCCCTGGGCACATGCCCATGGGTGAATATACACGTATTCCAGACACATAAAAGCACACACGCTTACAAACAAGCAAGCTAATAAACCAAAAAGTAATGCATTACGACGGAGGGATTCCAAGCCATCCATTGGCTAGCACGGGCTTGACCCCTCTCTTCCAAGGTGATTGGCACCTCTGCCGTCCCCTATAGCAGCAGATCTGTCCACGTCAAAGCTCCGTTTGCACTCTCTTCACTTAATGCACAACGTTCGGAATATCAAAGTTCTCCGGAGTCTCTCTGTTGACCACACTAGTCTCTGGGGCTGCGGGGCCCGAGGCTGGGCCTGGTAGTCCATCGCACGTGGCTCCCCCAGCACTCATCAGTCCAACTATGAGGTCCCCGTTAGCTGCTCCAGCCCTGGGTGCACCGCATCCGGTAGAGTGGGCCTCGGTCCCGGAGCTTGCCGGTTTCCCTGTCTCGTCCTCGAGGACCTGACAGTGGAGGAGGGAGCTGGAGGAGGCGTCCTGTAGGAGAGGGTCGGAGGGGAAGGCCACGTTGTGTTGGAGTGTATGCAGGTTCAGCTGCTCGGTGCAGCCAATCAGATGTGCTCTGTGCTGCTCAAAAGCGTCTCTGCACACAGGAGGAGGGAGAAATCAGACACATGATCGTGTTCCTATTGAGTGAAACATCGCATGTGGCAATATGGTGATTGGTGTCTTTGCTGTCTGTGATTGGGTGTCGCAGAACACTGTGAAGCACTGATACAAGTAGAGGAATTGTTTATACAGTAGATTGAGGTTCAAATTACTTTGTTCCTTGCCAGACACATACAGGTGTTGTTAAAGAACTGTTTCAGTTAGATGGATAATATTTGTGAGGCATGGAGTTGCCTTCAGAATGACATGAATCATGGTCGGGACGTGATGGGAGCAGTGAGGGTACTCACTCAGGATGTGGCGCTCCGGTCTTTGACAGAAGAGTCAAAACAAAGAACATGGAGATGACAAAGACAGCCAGGCCAACCCAGAAGACAATTACAATAGAGTCTGCATGGAAAACAGACCATGTGACAAAAGGCCTAGGCTTTCATTTTGATAGTTGAAAGGCAAGGCAGGTTTAGTAATACATTAGCCATTAACATGCAATGTATTGAAGTACTTCATACAGGCAGCCAACATATTTATGCTTGGTAACAACAGTAGCTGTCGCCTACTTGACCATCATCATCATGAGTTGATGACGCATACATCTGTAAATGTAATCAATTGACATACCATGATAGCCAAATGATAGTTGTAGTCCACATGTTATTGAATAACTAGTACAGTACAGGTCACACATCAGAAACATGGGTCAATACTACCCCTTCTCAACCGTAGGCTGCATAAGCCATGTAATATCTTCCCTTTGTGATTATAAATGTACACGCTTTTATAATAGTGTTAATTGCATTAGGCCATTATTATAACAGAAAATCACAGAAGTTGGACGTTATGTTACATAGAGCAAGTAAGGAGCTTGATTATCACGTAGCCAGTACAATTACATACCCGAACAAGTGATGGCATAACGCGTTTAAATGGTGCCAATGTTTTCACTGGTCTATGGGATTGTGCGTAAACCGCTCCTAAAATAAACACAACGAAAGTTTTACTCACCAACACTCGTGATTCGACCCAAGACGAAATACAAATATAAATATTCTGAAAGACAACCTCGTGTTTTAACAAATATCACACATAAAACGACGCGTTGCCTGGTCTAGTACTCACACCGGTGCGCTCCGAGTTCGTCAAAAGACACGGGGTCCTGGTAGTCATAATACTCATAGCGCCACTCGTAGCCCGGCTCCGCCGATCGCAATGTCCCATTCACACGGTCAGAGTCACCCATCATTACCACGAGTGCAACACGAAAATAAGTTTCGCCTACACCGGGGAACAGGGCTGATGCCAGATGTTTTATGATAATCCAGACTCCCCCCCACCAAAGGGGAGGAGCAGGTCTGGGGCAGGGAGATACCTGTATATAGGGGGAGAAGGGGGGATTTGGTACTAAAACATATATTACTGTAAAATTAAATGTACTGCTACGAAGGTAGTGTTTATTCGATTTAAGTACAGACCACTGTTGCTTACAGCACTGCAGCCCAGGTAAATGGGTGTCCATTTTCGACTATATTTCTTTTTAGATGGTCATTATTGGATGCAAACCACTTGAACACAAACGTCAACACAGCAACAAAAACACAGTCGGGAGACATATTTTATTAGTATTTTAATAAATACAATAAATACAAATGATAGCATTGAAGTATACACTTCAATTAGTTATGAAATAGCATATTACAAAATCTTCCAGACACACACACGTACACACACACACACTGAAAAAAGTTATCTGAAAAAAAACCCCATTCCATGTATCAGATTGAATTCATTCATGATTTTAAAATGTCCAGACTTGCTAATGTTTCTGCTTGCCTACTAATACTAACAAGTGTGAGTGTGTGTGTGTGTGTGCAATGATTGTGTGGTGTGCAAATTTGACTTTGGGCATGTGTGGGATGAACAGCAAGTGTTTTGTTTGTGTATTGTGTGTGTGTGTGTGTGTGTGTGTGTGTGTGTGTGTGTGTGTGTGTATGTGTATGTGTGTGTGTATTGTGTATGTGTGTGTGTGTGTGTGTGAGTGAGTCATCCATCACCATGTAATAAACCCACCCTTAATTGGGTGCCGTGTTATACTAGTGGTGTGTGTGCTTCTCAGCTTGAAAGCACAGGCAAACTAAAACAAACGTGTGTTAATTGGGTTTCTTGGTGAACACACACACACAGTGTGTGTGCAGTGTGTCCACTCCGGTGTGTGCAGGTGAGTTTTGTTTTGTGTTTATGTTGCATGGGCCACGCCCCCGCGCCTCTGCAGGCCAGATTTAGTGTACGTATGTGATGTTATTTATGTATAGCATTGAGTGTGTGTGTGTGTGTGTGTGTGTGTGTGTGTGTGTGTGTGTGTAGAATGACTAGCATGTTGGAAAAGTGTATTCATTGTCTAGCACGAGAATTAATGACTGTGTGAGTGTGTGTGTTTGTATTTATGTTTGTGCGAATGTGCACGTGTGTGTGTCTGTGTGAGTGTGTGCGTGTGTGTGTGTGTGTGTGTGTGTGTGTTTTTTTTTGGGGGGGGGGGGGGGGGGTGGGTGGGGGGCGGGGGGGGGGGGGGGGGTGC
>OMKP01081463.1:0-13254 GCA_900302375.1 Bathygadus melanobranchus
CCAAGTTGTCTCCTCACAGTATCCTCTCACCGGTGTATCGAAGGAGCTCTTCGGGATAGAGCTCGTCTTATGTAACTCTAAAGGCAGCCTCTAGGGCCTGTAAATACCTCTGTATTTCCCTGGGAGTCCAAAGCTGCCCAAAACTAGCTTTGAAGTCGAGCTTCTACCATTGAGCAAATTAGCCTTTTTCTATTTCTTTCTCTCTCTCTTCCTCCCACCCTCCTCTGCAGGACCTATTGCAACACTACTTGTTGCACCAACATGTGCTTCTCAACAGGCTTCTCACCCGTCCAGGTGAGAGGAGAGCGGCCTTCATTTGTGCGTTTTATTGGGTTGAAGGAAACTCTTTATTGCCTCACCTTGATCATTTTACAAGACAGTTAAATGTGGCTAGCGTCCCCTCCCCCCCCCCGATCTATAAACGCACCACCCACTGAGAATCTGGCTTGTAACAGAAAACCCAGGGAGCAATAGACTGTGGTCAGGCCTACGTTCACCATTTGCTGCACGTGGCATCTGTAGCGTCGATGCAAGCCATAGGCCGCTGACCCTAACCCTAACCCTAACCCTAACCCTAACCCTGTCATGCGATGTGTTGCGTTGAATGTAAAATGCTGAAAAGGGGCCTGCTGCTCTTTGATGCACTGTGATGTAAGAAGAGCACAATGGTTAGGCTTTGAACATTAAAGGGTAAGTGAACACCCTGTTTCAGCTTGAGGTCGAACATTGACATTTCAAAAAAGTTGTTTTGAGCTGCGAGCACTAGGAAAGGGGGGAGGTGTTATCCCCATGGTTACGGCCCATTGCAGCTTTTTTTTTGTTATGACACTTCATTGAGCGTGAGCGTTATAATGTCTAACCCTAACCCTAAGTTATATATAGGGTGAAATGTGAATGAAACTGTATTGGCTTTGTATTACGAGAACGAGCCACCTAGAGGCCATTAAGACAAACCCGCCGATTCTAGAGATGACTGAGTCAGGGAGAGGGGGAAGAGGTGGGGAGACCGTTGCCTAGTGGAGAGCGGCCTTAAGAGGAACTACATGCTTGTCTCTTTCGTCTGAGACTCACAAACAGACATGTCATGGCTGCCGTTTGGCCAACATTTGTAGACGTTTTTGGCTAATAGCCTTTACCTCCTACATTCTGACCCCAACCCTCTCCACCTCCCACCCGCCAGGCTCAACTTCCCCCGGGGCTTCCCCGACGAATACTCCTTCATGGTGACCTTCCGCATGATCAAGAGCACTGTCAACAAGGTGTGGAACGCGTGGCAGATCGTGGACGAGGACGGCCACAAGCAGGCGGGCCTGAGGCTGAACGGCGACCAGCAGGCCTTGGAGTACTTCCTGATGGGCGCCGACGGCAACCTGCAGACGGTCACCTTCCCGGGCCTCTCGGTCCTCTTCAACACCAAGTGGCACAAGGTGATGATCGGCGTGGAGCGCGAGCAGGTCACGCTGTATGTGGACTGCCAGCCCGTGGACAGGAGGCCCATCAAGGGGAAGGGTCCCATCAACACCGAGGGAGACACCCTGATCGGCAGGCTGGACACGGACGCCGACCTGTCTGTGGTGGTGAGTGACCTCGGGCGAGAGAGAGCGGGCGGGACTTCCGATGGAGCGATTATTTGTCGGTGGTGGATGGGGAAGCAGAAATAGCATGGATTTAACATGTTTCTGATATTAGTCCGATATTAGTTAGATCTTAGTGGAAAATAAAGTCCTTCTCCTCGATGTTTGTTCTTGTTCGTCTCGCTGTGGGGACTGTTAACTGCCGTTCCCAGCTCATCGGAAGTAAGAAAACAGAAATTACTTTTCGGATGTATTTACAATAAAAGTCATGACCCTCTCTCAGCCTCGGTGGGGGGTTGTGAGGGGGGAGGGATTAAGAACGTTCTGGTTACCAGTTCGGAGGAGCTAAACATTCAAACCCAATCATTCTGATTGGCGGACTCTCTGACATCACCCTGGGTTTGGTGACGGTTTTGGTGCGGTTACTCTCCTGCACAATACCGTTCACCAACTAGTTCCATCAGTGGAATGGTGCTTTCCGCCTCAGCAACAACTAAACAAGTTGCGACGGTTTATTTGTGTGCTGAGCTGTGCTATAATTCCTAAGTGCTGTGGCTCCTGCAAAGCCACTCAGCTGGGCGTCGTTGGGAACGGAGAGAGAGTGAGTGACGAATTTTAATTCCGTCAGCAAAAGCACGGTCATGGAAGACCACGCGTTTAGAAAGACGGCCCGGGCTGCACTGACGCACTGACGATTCCACCCGTAACATCTATTTGTCAGCCAAAAAAGGGGAATTTGGAAATGTGCCTGTCGAATGAACACCTGTGTTTCTCTATGTTTCGCTTTCAGTTTGAGCTCCAGTGGATGTTGATTCACTGTGACCCAAAGAGGGCGCAGAGGGAGAGCTGCAGTGAGTTGCCTGCCACTGAGGTACAGTAAAGAGGGGGACAATAATCTGTTTGATTTGCGATGTTTCAACCTCTCGTTTCCATTGAAGATGACAGATTTCCCTGCCTTTTCTCTTCTGCCTTATTCAGCCAACTTTTAGCCCACTGGCAACAGGTGCAAAACATGGTCGAGTTCTAATGACAGAAACATTCACCCACTCTAGAACACAAGTGTTCTGTTGTTTTGAAGAATCAACTCAGTGGTTTACTATATATGCTTTTAATCAAATAACGACCTTTATAACATTGTTTGATTTCCGTCATTACAAAGACTGCTTCCTATTTTCACTCTTTTTTAATAGTGGTTATGCTATGGTTTCCTTCCTCCAAACACTTTACAATAACATATATAGAAGTCAACACCAATATACAGCGTTACAAACACATCAGTCTGCTGGGACTTTTGGTGAAGGGTGGTTTGGTGTGACTGTTTTCACTAACTCCATATGTATCTGATTTCTCTTGCTTCTTCAGATGTATGCCAATGCGGAGGTATTTATTTTTCTACTCTTCGGTGTGTTTTCTGTGTGTTTTTCGGTGTGTTTTTGGAGCAAATCCTTTTTTCTCCAGAGGCGTGTCGCGTTTTCCCCCTCGTTTTCCTTTGTTCCAAATCTGACGTGTTGTGGTGGTGTGTTTTTCTTCAAATGTTTGTTTGTTGTTTTGTTTGTCTAGTTGTTTGTCTGTTTCTATACAGTATATACAGTATATATATATACAAGTATATACAGTACATACTCGTATGTTAGTTTGTTCATAAGGTTCTATGTTTTCATTGTTATAAGCGGCGCCGCCATAGCATTATTGCTATCAGTTGACTGGCAGCTCGTAGGTCAAAGTTCATCTTAATGCAGATGATCGCAGAAATGTACCGTATGACGGCGAGTGAATCCACTCATTGTGATAACTGCCGTAATATTAACTGGATTTGGAACAGAATATCGCTGTTACATTTGTTCATGTGACAGTTGTGTAAAGACACACAAGTGGACACAACCATGTCTCCATTTGGTTTACTGTCGAATCTTCAAGCCTGACACATAATCGTAAGGCAAACACAGGAGTCTCTCATAACACTAATTATGGGTGTGCTCCTTTTTTGAACCCACACTATTCTTGTGTTTTTTTGCCGTGGTGACGGTGTGACCCTGTCTTAACCCTGTGTTCACCCCGTGTCACAGCCAGACAAGGCAATCCAAGGACCCCCGGGGACTCCCGGCACCGAGGGCCCACGGGGGCCCCAAGGAGAAAACGGCAGAGATGGGAGGGATGTGAGTATGATCATGTTCTCAGTGCCCGTGTGTCTTCATGAATATAGTGTAGTTTAGTAGTTTAGAAGGGTAGAGTCACACAGTTTCCCTTCTAGGATCATTAAATTATCTTTCTATCTTGACTTTTGGCCTTTAGGGCATATTTAGACATTGAATAACATTTGCGCACATGGATGCATACAGTTCATGTTTTAGTAGTGCATCTGTAATCCCTTGCTAAACTTAACTACTAGCATCATAAGTTCCATCCATACAGTTTATTCACCTGCAAATGAAGCCACCGACCGTTCATTATTTAATAGGCGAACTGCAGGAATGATTGCCGCGGGATATTCAATGTTTTTTGTTTTATGAATTCAACAAACTTATAAGTTCCGTGTCTGTCGGAGACTTTTCCAAAGTACGGCACTACCACGTTGAATTTTAAAAAGGTCACTTGTAAACCACGTTCTACACATTTTAATGGTGTTTTCACCTTAAAATGTTGGTCAGTACCCTGGGGTTGGCACTAATCACGTTCTCCTCCAGAGTACATTCCATTGGATTTACATAATGGGTCACATTGGAAAATAACTAGAACTGAGAATTGAGAGGATGAGGAAGAATAATTGTATTGTCTTATCGTATCAATAGACAAAACAATTTAAGCACAGAAACACTAAAAGAACACACGTACAGCGAAAACACAGGACAACTTTTAGAGCAACCTTTAGATAGTGTCGTGGCTAGGGGTGTTCCTACTCTGGGTATGAAGGCATGTGTTTCAATTCACTGTGTCCCTTTGGATAGAAGTGTCTTCTAAAATGAAGTAAAAGGACTAAATAGATATGTGAAAGCCTTTAAGCACAACATACCTTACCTCGACTAATACCTGGGTGGTCTCTTTCTCTCTCTCAGGGTCTCCCAGGAACACCTGGCAGTCCCGGCGCACCTGTAAGCAAACAGACTATTTAACATATTTACTGTGTTGAAACTCCCACCATCCGTTCTCCAATTATTCGGTTTCTCTAGTCTACACCGGTGTTTCTCAAATAGGGGTACGTGTACCTCTAGGGGCACTTTGAAGCACTGCAAGGGACACTCGGAACATGAACAAAAAAGATTAAAAAAATTAAAATGATGAAATAATTCCACCTTACGAAGCAACAAGTTCGGTAAATCTTTCCAATAAGAGCACTTGAACTTCAAAGGGATACCTGACAAAAAAAATGTTTTAGAGGGGGTACATTAGTAAAACAATAGAGAACCACTGGTCTGCACCACACATCTGCTATCTACAACGGCAAAAGTTAACGCCTGATTGAACACCGACATTACACTGACGCATTCAAGGCTGACCGGCACTTTACTGCATTGTAGCCCGGCAACGGCGCCATGCGACATGCACGAGAAGATAAAGCTGTTTTTTCTGTTTCTTGTTTGTTTTGTCATCTCATGCTGCTGTTATCCCAGGGCACCAAGGGAGAGCAGGGAGAGATCGGTCTACCAGGACAGAGAGGCTTGGCCGGCCTCCCAGGACCTGCTGTAGGCATCATCTTCATCATCTTCATCATGTATTAATGAGTTAACGCGTGCATTTTAGTACGATTGTTGGAACACACTGATTGTTATTGTCTTTCTGTACATAGGCGTCCCCTGGCCCAATGGGTCCGAGAGGGTCTGTAGGAGAAAGAGTAAGTACATGAGGAAACTGGTCATTTGATTTGATATATGGTTATGAGGCCTCCTCCTATACACTCATGTTATTTTATAATACTTAGGCCTCTTCCTAAACACACTCTAATGTTATTTTATAACACTTTAGCTGAGGCCTCTTCCTAAACACACTCTAATGTTATTTTATAAAACTTTAGCTGAGGCCTCTTCCTAAACACACTGTAATGTTATTATAATACTTTAGCTGAGGCCTCTTCTTAAACATACTGTAATGTTATTATAATACTTTAGCTGAGGCCTCTTCCTAAACATACTGTAATGTTATTATAATACTTTAGCTGAGGCCTCTTCTTAAACATACTGTAATGTTATTATAACACTTTAGCTGAGGCCTCTTCCTAAACACACTCTAATGTCATTATAATACTTTAGCTGATTTGTGTTACTTTATCTGAATCCTGACTTGTTTTTGTCTCTGATCGCAGGGACTTCCTGGTTTTCCCGGAGCACCAGGAGCCCCTGTAAGTGGAACAATAATCAACAACACAAAGCCACCAACTGAATACATATATACGCATCACCGATCACCATAACTATAGCCATATTTTCACTCACCGTCACAACCCATCCTTTCCACTAGTGCATGTGTTCAGCAATCTCCAGCCTAGGAAGCGAATAAAGAGTATTTTGACACCGAGATTAATCAAAAAGACCTCATTTACATTTGCATACAAACAAAATGACAATCAAAACGTTGCTTGTAGCTTGTGACTGTGTAAGAAGTGGATGACTTCTGTTTCTCACAGTTGTGGCCCAAAGGTCCAGATTTGGTGAAAAGGAGGCTTAGACGCATGCATCGTCTGCTGAGCTTCAGAGCTTTACTCATATCCCTCTCTTCTCACTCTTCCCCCACAGGGGCCGGCAACAGAAGGACCTGCTGTATGTGTTTGTCAGACCTGCTGTATACTATTCTACTTCAGTCACAGATATCCCTTTTTACGTTGAAAATCATAAAACATTGAGAATCCACTGTGTGGTAAACAACTGCATTTCACAGGGATCACCCGGTAAACCTGGAATCCCAGGCGACGAGGGAAACATCGGGCCGGAGGTGAGAGACGGATCAATAGGCCCGCGGTTCTTCTGTACTTCTTATGATTTGTTTGGTCTTCAGCGCTGGCAACAAACCTCTAAGACACCAGCACTCTAGTATGTTTGTTGATGTGAAGTGTGTGTGGTTGGTGGCTGGTTTGGCCAGACTAATCAGGCCAGGCCAGGTGACTCTGGCCAGGTGAGGCTGCTTAAACAAGCCACCAACCACACACTCCGCAGTTGACTACTGTGACAGTTTGGCTTTGTGTTTTATTGTTATTTTGGTTAGGGGTGCCAGCCAGGTCTTTCTGCTGGCATTTAAAATTAATCAGTCAGGTTGTGTTTCGTTATTAGTAGTTTTTTATGTTAAGTCACTCCTCACATAAGGATGCACAGTCTCAGTGTACACCCATACCTATACATGACTCTTTTTGCAGGGTCTCCCAGGTCCCAGGGGGACTACCGGCAACACTGGTCTCCCTGGCCCTCCCGGACCACCAGGGCCTGTGGTGAGCAGAGAAGTCCTTGTTCCTTGTCTTGCCTGGTCTTCTTCTTCTTCTCCGCAGATAAAGCCGTCGCGGGATCACGCTCCCATGTCTTTTGCCGTGGTTTTGTTCCCTCTTCATCTTCTTCAGACGCCTCAACGGGTTCAGATGTGTCGTCGTAAAATCGCAAAGGGCTCTAATGGGTGATGTCTGTGGCGGGTGATGTCACTTCCTGTGTAGGGGACATACACATGCAACATGTGGGAAAACGTGGGATGCATGCCACTCTGTGTGTTTTTCTAATCACCCTTGGGGAATTTTCCTGCTTTAGTGGGTTCTTCTCACGAGAACATCTAAACCTTCAGTTTTAGATGTCATTCTACCTGCTGTGTTCTAGGGACCGCCTGGTGTCGGCAAAGATGAGGGGAGTGGGGAACCTGTGAGTGTGTTTTTACTACTAGCCTGTTTACAGAGCTAACGTCTTCTCTTGTGTTTGTGTGCATGCATGCCAGTGGGAAACGTTAACTAGGTGGATTAAGGATCACGTGATCTGAACAAAAAAAAAAGCCCTGGTCTCAGGAAGATTTGGTTTACTGATTCGCCTCTCTCCATCCTTTCCAGTCAATTAAATTGAAACTTTTTCTTTCGATTTGCCAATTTGTATCTTTTGTCAAACTGTATCTTTTTAGGACATGTCTGCGGTTTCTGTCTGACTAGATGTCTCGTCTTGTCTGTCTTCCTGCCTGTTTGCCTGCCTCTCTCTCTCTCTCCGTCTGTCTCTTGACGTTTGCAGTGTCCAGCTGCCTGCCCTGCAGGACCACAAGGAGTGGCTGGTCTTCCAGGAATGAAGGTGAGGGGATTTCTAATAAAGTTCAATCAGTCAATAGCTCACCGCCAAGCCCAAAGTTCTTCCCAGTTCCCTTTGTTCTAGATTTGATACTGTAAACTACCTGTAGTTACCTTTCTACCTATCTCCAGCACTGTCCATGTCTTGGGGTTATTATGGTGTTGACTGATCTCCTTATTCCCCTCCAGGGACACAAAGGTGCTGCTGGTGACCCTGGAACACCTGGAATAGACGGAGCAAAAGTTTGTGTTCGATTTTGATTTATTTTGATTTATGTACCAAACGAAGTTGTAACTTAAAGCTACATGTATAACTAATTTTCCCACAGTGGGGGAAATTGTTGTATACAAACAATGAGTTATAGACAAAAAATCCCTGTATGGAATGATTCATGGATGGGCGGGTTTCATTCTTGAGGAACTTTCTAATTAATGTATTATTATATTATATGTGAAGGTGTGTTAGAAACCCTTTTGGGCTTATTTAAAACCAAAATGAACAAAACTGGAGCAAAAGACACGCGTACATTTGAGGTTCAGAAAGTAGAAGACGTTCCCCCAGAACCTGTAATGAATGACACCTCACCGCCGCAGTGCGGCAATGAGGTGTTGAGGAAGAACGTGCAGTTTCTTTTCAAACTTCAGGGAAATGATGTAAAACCTCTTCCCTGTAGCACGCGACAAGGCCTTAATGTGATTATTATCTGTCCACACATCTACAGGGAGAAGATGGACTGCCAGGGGCCATCGGCCCTCCGGGACGTATGGGCGACGACGTAAGAGGCGTATTTTCCAATACTACTGTTGTTCTCCATAAATCATGACCCAAATGTATTGATTCATACTGCAGCATGGGGTCCATATGGGGAATAATTGTTGTACTGTGTCAGGAACCAGACACCCCGCGGATGTTGCCGTGTCAACTAAAGCTTTTGCCTGTTTTTAGGGACAAAGAGGGCCTATTGGATTGCCGGGTATAACGGGCGAAAAGGGAGATAAAGTAAGATAAACCATCCCAAGCTTCTTCATCTCTTCAAGTTAGTTGTGTTCTTACATTTGGATGCCTCAGTCTCCCCAGTGGATGCCTGACTCTCTCTCTCTCTCTCTCTCTCTCTCTCTCTCTCTCTCTCTCTCTCTCTCTCTCTCTCTTTCTCTGTGTCTGTTTGTTTCCAGGGTCCTCCCGGTTTTAATGGCAATATTGGTCCGACTGGCCCGCCCGGAGCTCCTGTAAGTCAGTCTTAATTGGATCAGCCCCATATCTACTGCCCTTTGAAGACTATCTTTCCCTTTCCTCTTCGTTCAAAGTGGAAATGTTCTGATATGGTACAGTTTGTCTGTTGCTGATGCTGATGTATTTCTGTTCCATTAGGGTGTGGAAGGTTTACGAGGACGTCAGGGTTTGGAGGGTCCTAAGGGCGATGAGGTGAGAAACAATTCCTCTGCTACAGTTTTATCGGTGAACACCTCTTCACAAAAGCCAATGGTTTTGATGTCCCCTCTACCCTGTGTATCATTAGGGAGCAGTCGGGCCACACGGCGAGCAAGGTGTCCAAGGAGAGAAAGGAGAAACCGTAAGAAAGTTTGCATAATATCCTCCTTGACAACATCTTAGTCATCTCCAATGGCTGCTTTCATACTCTTGCATCTGCCTTGCACCAGCCAACCCTAATGAGTGGGCTGATAACGATTCTTATGGGGTTCATAGAAAAACACATGCGCAGTTTTTAAAGTTTTAACTTCTTTAGGTCCCATTGTGCAGTACATGCCTACTCTTTTATTTGCAATGTTTTCCCCAAGTATACAGGTTCAACTATTAAAGTGTTTACAATAGAATAGAATAAAGTAGGTATACTCAAGACTAGACTGTCTTGGGTTATCAGATGTGCCATTTTAAGGCATCCGGAGTCTCCTAAACGTCACCATTGATCACCGAAGACATACTGATTGTCCATTTGTCTCCTTATCTCTTCTACAATGTTTCTATTATATTAAATATATTCAGAATGTCAAAGAAATGGATGCAACTTTACTTTAGGTCATAAACAAATGTCATGTTTGCCAGCATAGTTAAGTAGATTTGAGTTACTGTGTCAATGATGCCGTGGGTGGTGGTACAGAAGAGATATTTGAATGCAATGTCTGAATGGGGTTCACTTGCAGGCAGTCAAGCACATAAAACTCTCCACCTCTCCCTCTGGCGTTGGTGCTTTTACGATGGCCTCATTTCCATTTGCTGTAAACACATTCCTCTCCAGGAAATGTATATACGAGGGGTAAATTGAAACGCACAGGATTCTTACTGTATCGTGGTTGCTTCATGGAAGTAATCACCAATGTTGTGACGTTACAGGGGGCAGCTGGCAAAGATGGCGCAGATGGAATTCCCGGGGTTGATGGTGCTAAGGTCATTTCCTGCCTTTACCTTTATGCTGCGCACACACTTACACATTCATGCACACAGGCACGCACACACACACACACACACACACATGGATTATATGACATGAGAATGAGAGGACATGAAAGTCTTCATGGCCTTGCGTATGAGAGACACATTAATACATGCTGCTAATCGACCACCACAGGGAGAGGCTGGCGTTGCAGGGGTTGTCGGCATCAGGGGCATTGTGGGAATTCCGGTGAGTACCTATTTTGAGTTTCTCAAATGTTTTTGCTGTTCATTTAAATGTTTGTCATTAGCCCTTTGGCATTGTACCGCTGATAATAACTACGGGGCAGCACTAGCTCAGGAGGTAGAGACGGTTGTCTGGTAACCGGAAGGTTGCTGGTTCAATCCCTGGCGGCTCCGCCTAGCTAATTGTCAAGGTGTCCCTGGGCAAGACACCTAACACTATCTGCTCCTGACGAGCTGGCAATATAAAGCGCTTTGGATAAAAGCTATATAAATAATCCATTTACCATTTATTTAATACCTGTGCGTTGTAAAACTGACGACACAGAAAATCGAATGTGTGTACACAAACAATGGAGGTGCCGTAGATCTAAAGTACAATACGTGTATGCCGTTACACAATTTATATTGCAGGCCATGGACAAATGTAGTAATGATTTTATTTTGTTCCCTTAATATTTTCTCACAGTAATGTGTTTGGAAGCTTGAGATGACAACTGAAAATCAATAGTGTGTCTTCTGAGGCCACGCACCAGCCCTGTAAAGCAAAACATTCATAGTAATCAGGCGACTCCACCACCAACTGAAAGGATTATGCAGAGAGATATATTATATATATGTGACTGTCCCCTAATGATATGTATCTGAATGTAAGTCGCTTTGGATCAGAGTGTCTGCTAAACAACTAAGTAGTAAGAATACAATTCCACTAATAGAATGTATACTGTATTTCAACCCTGGCTGGAAATCTATCTCAAGCCTGATATGCACAACATTAAAACCT
Source organism: Bathygadus melanobranchus (assembly GCA_900302375.1). Lineage (NCBI taxonomy): Eukaryota > Metazoa > Chordata > Actinopteri > Gadiformes > Macrouridae > Bathygadus > Bathygadus melanobranchus. The sequence continues at coordinate 11,226 of OMKP01081463.1, forward strand.
AGAAATACTATTATGGCTTTGTGTTTTGTATGGATAATCAATAAATCCCCTGGTGATTTGGCTGTTTTCCACTTGCAATGGGAGAGAAGCATCTCGTTGGGAGCAGAGATAAGCAACTGTATACAAAGGGGGGGGTCTGGATTAGCGCGTGGGGGAAACACTTTAATTGACTCTGTGTTTCCGTGACAAACGCCTTTGTTTCTTTGTTGCGTTTGTTATGCTTCCCTCCACCAGGGCCTTCCAGGGAAACAGGGGGTGATGGGAGCTACTGGTGAGACGGTACGTAGGACTGCAAATCCATTAGGCCAAGGTGGCATGGTATACCAGTATGAACAAATCAACACCGTGATGCCGAGGATCATGATGAGGATCATAAATACTATTATCGTTATGATGACTATTGTCATGCTCAATACTATTACTATTATTGTTACAAATACTATTTATGTGTTCTGTTCATGTTATTTATGTATTCTTTCAGGGCGAGACGGGTGCCGATGGACCTGTTGGGCCAGTCGGACTTCCTGGGAAAACTGTGAGTGTTATGGTATTATCGTAGTCCTCTGCTTGAACTGGGGCGTGTAACCATGCAGTCCTAAACCATAGTTAACCTTAGGTATGCCTGACAGCATCTGGTGTTATTATCCTTACATTGGATGAAACTTTACATCTTAGGGTTGCTTGGGGAATGACTAGGTCCCCCTTCATCAGTACAATAGGGTGATGAATCACGATTCGACACAAAATCGATTCTCGACTGAAAACGATTCTCTATTCAGTACATGGGGTACTAACTTCAGCATCTACTCCAGTCTGCGCTAAGAAAGGCGCTGTAACAAATGATAGCATGAAAGCAGAGTTAAAGTGAAAGCGTATAAGATGTAGTTTTTATATTTGAAGAAGTTAGATCAACTGATCAACTGAGCAATAATGTAAACACACAAAGGCAAAAGGAAACAAATATATAATAATCGATTTTTGGAAGTTGTGAATCGATTCAGAATCATAGAAGATAAGAACTGCGATTCTTACAAGAACAGGTTTTTCATACACCCCTAATCAATAAGGTTCCAAGATGGCCTCGTCCCCCAAGAAAGCATCGTGTAGCATCATCTTATCCAGGCTGCCAGCTCATTCAGTGTCACGCCTGTGAACACATAACACCACACCAGTACTGAGCACATATGTTGACATCTTGACATTCCGACATCTCCATCTCTCTCTCTTTCCATGTTTTCTAGGGCGAGCAAGGAGCGCCAGGAGTGGATGGACAACCAGGAGCCAAGGGAGCCACAGTGGGTTATTACCTCCTCTGTTCCTCTGTTTACCTGATCGATCCTCTAATTCCCCTCGACATATATAGAAATGTATTCAAAATGGGCCGGCTAAATCTCATGACTGATCATCTTAAAGGGTGCTGTAGGTAATATTTAAGAGCTATCTGTTGAGTGTAATTTGATAGAAACGCTATCGCCATCTGTCAGCTATTGAGTGAAATGCTCTGTGAGAATATCGGTTGTGGTTAACTGCACCTGCCTCTGTATGAAACGTTTTAGACCACTCCCACCACATTTGTGACCAATCAGGACATCTCTTCCCTGATTGGTTCAGCAGAACCAATCAGAGAGGGAGGGGTTGTTTATTTTTTTAAATCTTGCTGTCTTCTGCTCGTTGTTGTTTTCTGCTCTCTCCCCTTAAACCCCCTTCAAACGGCAAAGTAAACATGATGCAAAGCGTCAAACACCGCTGTGCATCTTGTCCCTGTCAGTTTTCAAACAAGATGGCTGCCCAATTCTTCTACATTTCAGCTCTCAGAAATGGGAAATCCCATGCACTTGAGTCAGAGACGAGTGGTAACAGATTGGAAACCCCTGGGAGAAGCTACATAATGTTGTGCTGCACATGTTATATGTTGGGTTTTGAGGAAGGCTTCTCATCCGATTGGTTCAATTGTTCAGGTTTAAAAATGTAATCTGATCCTCTGATCCCTATGTCCACCCCCACTCTGTCTCCACCCCAACCTGTCTCC
>OMKP01081464.1:0-11923 GCA_900302375.1 Bathygadus melanobranchus
GCCTTTCTGTGTGGAGTTTGCATGTTCTCCCCGTGTTCACTCGGGTTCCCCCCATAGAACCCCACAACAAAAACATGCAGAAGAACAGATTGCTCTTCGGTCCTGTCCCTGACCAAGACAGGACTGAGCGCTTGGACTTGGTCCCCGGGCGCCTTACTGATGGCTGCCCACTGCTCCTGGCTTTCCCTGGGGGAGGACGGTCAGGATGGGATAAACGCAGAGAAGGCATTCCACCGGCGACGCCAATAATTGCATGTGTGTGTCGCTGCTCACAGTGTGTGGTTGAAGTGTCGACCGTGTGGCAAATAAAGGACCAATGTCCTCTGATTACTTCAGTTGTTCATGGTGCATGATGGGAAGATGAAGGATTGATAGTAACCTAGACAGGGCTGGCAGATGTGTGTTACAACCTCTGCTATCTTATATAGTTGTTTTCTGTTCATGGTTAGACTTCAGAGATGGTGTTCTTGCATTGTATATCATTATATATATTAATCTGATGTTCTGTTATCTGTAAACCTGCATGGTTGTGGTGAATGTTAAGCCTTAACATGGTGCGTGTGTGTGTGTGCGTGGCTCCCAGGGCAAGGTGGAGCTGACGCTGGAGATCGTGGAGGAAGCAGATGTGGACCAGAAACCGGCAGGGAAGGGCCGGGATGAGCCCAACATGAACCCCAAACTGAACCCTCCCAAGTAAGACGCTCTCTGACATTCTCACGTAGGCACTATGTTCTAGTGTTACCAGGTATTTACTACTGTAACTATTATAGTAGTAACCACCAAATGTAGGTCAAATGTGTCATCTAGAGGGGCAGGAGAGTCTAGTGGGGAGGTTGTGGGTTCGAACCTCCTACCTGCCCATTACGATGTCCAAATTCCCCGATGGTTTGTACTAAAGAATACTAAAGTATCTTCATGTCTGCCCAGTCGTCCAGACACGTCGTTCTTCTGGTTCACCAACCCCTGTAAGACCATGAAGTTCATCGTGTGGCGCCGCTTCAGATGCCTCTTCATCACGCTGATAATCCTGATTATCCTGGGGCTCTTCGTCGGGATCTTCCTCTACTCCTTGCCGGTAAGAAGGAAGCAGCTTTCATCAGATCAGACCGGGATACGTTGAAAAACCTTTTGAACTATTGAAGTATTAATACTAAAATAGTTAAAGGTTAACCTAATCATTAATGCTGTTATTTTTGTGAATAGAAGTTATATCATTATATAAATGATTTTTTTTTTCCCCCCACAGAACTACATTTCTATGAAGCTAATTAAGCCATTGAGTTAATGAAGCATGGCGATGAGACGTCAACATACCGAAAGACGATCCATGATCTCCACAAAATACTAAAGAAAAAAGGACCTCCATGTTGTCCTCATTTTGCACGTCACTCACTTAATGTTCTGCACTTCCTGCCAAGTTGTACTACGACTGTAAATAACAAACTGATTTGTCTGACTGCCACGAGGGAAGGTGAGATTTGCATATTCAAGAAAATAATCAGGATGTGATGGTTTTTATTGTGTGCTCATTGAATCTGTTCCTATTTTTCACGATTAAAAATAATCAAACTGATGTGCTGCTCCTTCTCGAACTGATTCCAACAAAACACATTTCTAATGCTAGTAGCACTAGCATGCTAGTTTCTACTGCTAGTAGCACTAGCATTAGAAATGAAAGTGAAGCAACATGCTAAGTGAGTCGCTATAAACAAGTAGTTATTCGGTCCGGAGAAATCACAAGACAGGAAAGCACATAATTCTTTTAAATATTTTAAAATGACAAAATAGTCAACAAACTCAAAACACTGACATAAGTACAGCAGTAATGTACATTCTGCAGAATGTAAAAACAAATGTAATTAATCTATATCTGTAAATGTGTGCATCAAGAATTCTGTGTCGATCATAAAAATAAATACCCGATTCCAAAGCCATATTTTGAAGTATGCTGTTCAAAGCCTTCCATTTGTATTCCATTAACAGAGGTTCTAGAGTATTCTACGGTTGTCATGAGCTAGTGTTGTTTCTCCTCCTGGGAGGCGCAGCGCTGCTGGAGTAGCACCTCCACGTCTCCTCGCCGCGCCAGGCTGCCGGCCTTGCCCTGGAAACGGCCGTTCTTCCCGGCTCCCTTCCCCTGAAGCATCTCCAGGACCCTGTGAAACAAGCGCACCTTTAATGGTGTGGGAGTTCGACTCCCGGCGGAAAGGTACTGGGTTCGATCCCCGATGAACCTGCTGAAACCTGTAGGCATCCCCATCCCCCATCACCATCTGATCATATCTGAATTCATTAAGTTGCTTTGGATAAAAACATCAACGATGAAATAGTCAGAGCTTCAGGTGTTAAACTATATTCTGGAAATGGACAAGCGCTGTTATTTCATTGGCCGGTATGTCTTTGACAGAAGACGAAGATCACGTTTGCCATAAGACATCACAAGGTGCCATAAGGGAATGAGGAGGTGCCATGAGGGAATGAGGAGGTGCCATGAGGGAATGAGGAGGTGCCATAAGGGAATGAGGAGGTGCCATAAGGGAATGAGGAGGTGCCATAAGGGAATGAGGAGGTGCCCAGTGTCCAGCCTTACCGTGGTCCCATCTCAGACACCGCATCACTGGGCCCAGCCAGGAGAAACAGACCAGGCCCCTTCTCCTCCCCGACAGTTAGGAACACCAGCGTCTCCTTGGGGAAAGACAAACACAACGTTAATTCATGCTGCACCAAATATATTTGAATGCTTAATGCAGCACATTGTAATGGTCATGTCACCTCCGTGGCGATCTCATTCGCGATGATATTCATGAACTCGTGGTCGCCCTCTTTTCTGCAGAACAATGAAAGGTGTCAAACAGTACATCCAATATACTTTCCACAAGGTATAGGCCTCCTATCAAGTCAAATACTTTGGAGACAACAAACAAGCTGCCAACTAATCAAGTGCTGACTAACTGAAGAAGCTCTTACTTGTGCAAGGTGAACAAGTTGCCTCTTAGCGGGCTGCTCAGGAAGTTCTGTGCGATGAGAACAGCCATGTCTCGCAGCAAGGCCAGGTTGCTCTACCAGAACACATGCACCAGTTAGATTAGCGTTCATATACGAGACGTTTATTTGGAAACCTGTAATATTGTACTTAGTTGTTTGTTTAAAATGTAAAAAATGTCATGTTTTAGCAGAACAACTCATTCAAGTGTAGTTTAACTCCTACTTTATGAAGTAGCTTCACAGATTTCTGGATCTTGTCTACCGCCTCGACGTGCTCGTCAGGTCCATTTCTGGGAGTTAAAAACAGATTTTATTTTCCTGTAGTTTCGGGTATTTTTATATATTTATGGGACACTTGTGATGGTAAAAAGGTCCAGTCACTCACTTTAAAAGGGAGACCAGCGCCCGCTCCGTACTGTGGCATTTCTCTGCATATTTCAGAACCCGGTTTCCCACCAAGAAGATCAGGTTGGTTTTGTTCTTCTTTCCTTTCTCAGTTCCCAGGAGTTTTATCACCTAACGCAGAGCCGCACGTTAACACACAAAAGTTAACACACAAAAGTTAGCTTGAAGTAAATGACCTCAACACTTTTTGACGTGACAAAAAGCTGTGTGTGTGCAGTATTATGTCTCACCTGTAGTTGGCTGAGGTTGGACACATGGGTTCCACAGCACATGTTGGCGTCGACGCCCTCGATGTCGATGATCCGGACGGGTCCCGCCAGATCGCCAGGTAGTTCCCGGCTCCTTACCTGGTTCACACGAGCCAAGGAAACAAACACTTCATCCAGACGGGAACTTCAAGTGTAATAAAGTTGGTTGGTAAAGTTCATATTATCACCTGATGTGCCAGATGGTTTGTTACACAGAACCATCTGGGAAGTAGACCTTTGGAACTGTTTGGAAATGGGCTGGCACTTTCAGAATATACTTGGCGATTGTGATGAAACATCTGTCTATCACCACGCCCATAGCTTCCGGTAGTTCCTCATAGGACGCTGATTGGTCAGAACCACTGTGGTTCGGCCACAAGCGGATAACTTGAGGCCTGGCAAGATGGATTCTCTTGTCACCTAAATAAACTGCACACTTTTGTCAATAGTAATTTAAAAGGGAGCAATTCCACTATAGAAGAAGAGCCATTATAACACAGGATAGTTAGTTGAGGGCAGGATAGTCTAATAGTTACTGTGTTTGATTCCCAGCCAAAGATTCTGAGCCAAAACCCAGATGTTCACAGTCTAACTGTCATTCTTATTAAGAAGCCTTACCCCTACCTCCTCATTTATGACGTGTATCTATAAATCTGTCCCCGTGCTCACCTTCTGCACGACGGGGTCGTCTATGGACAGCAGCTGCAGAGTGACCGGGACATGGGCTCTGATCTTCTCGTTCACAGCCTCCTCCAGGGCCTGCAGCTGGGCTGGCTTCACAGTGGGAGTGTCCAGCTCTATGTTGCTCCGCTGGCGACCAAGTTCCCTGGAGGCAACACAGAGCACAAAGTCCACTTTGTTGTATTATCATATTATATGACCATGTGCTACTGATGTCCCTCTGGACAGTGACAAGGGCAAGGGCCATTTACATAGTAAAAAAACACAAACAACAAGTAGTTACATATAAAGGCAGTGAAGGTGTAAAATAAAATCAAGTAAAAGACAATGTAGAAAACAGTCAGTTCAGCCATATTACGACACACAGGAGCTCTGACGCTCCGTAGACGTACCATGATGTGGTCTTAAAGCCAAACATGGTCTCTGCCAGGGCGGTGATGAGGTGTTGACCTAATTACAAGGACAATAACAACAAAACGTTTTGAAGAAGTTAGAAGAAATTAAAATTAAAAAGAGACAACATTTAACAATATGCAAACATCTACATTAAGGTCAGCTAACATGACTCTGTCATTCAATATCAGTGTATTCTCACCCGAGTGCTGCTGCATGTGGTCGAACCTCCTGTCCCAGTCCACCTTCAGCTGCACCTCCTGGCCCACCTCCAGCGGAGAGCCCACAAAGTGGATGGCTTCGGCCCCCTGCCTCGTCACCCTCAGCACCGGCACGTCTCCTATCAGCCCATGGTCGTCTGGCTGGAGGAACACGTACATTATAACTCTTAATCTTAATGTAGTGGTCCTACAAGAAAACGCATTGGATTCGACGCTACGTCGTTGATTCAACGTATAGTTAGTAAAGCACATTACTAACGTTAGATCGTCTGCTACTTACTTGCCCACCGCCCTCCGGAAACAGGATGGTATCCTGCAGCTTGACGTTGAACCCCTGCAGGGTTTCCTTCCTCCCGTTGACTTCATGTTGAAGCTCCGCCGGGCAGCAGGACACGACAGAGGTGACCATCTATGATGATCACGTCACAATGCTGATGAATAACATTAATAACACCGTACAGACACATGGACAGAGTCCGGTGATCTGCTCTTATTTACCTTTTTGATTGTGCATTGGTTTGTGTACAAAACGAAACGAAACGAAACGAAAAGAAACGAAACGAAACGGTACAAAAGCGGCAAGTGTGTGTGTAGTGTGTAGTAGGGTGTGTGTAGTGTGTAGTGTGTAGTGTGTAGTTGTAGAGGTGTGTGTAGTGTGTAGTAGATGTGTGTAGTAGGCGTGCTGACACACGGGACTATAAGTTGTATTTAAATGTACTCTATTTAGTGGAACAAGACGCGTGTTTTAGTGCATTAACCTGCGCATCCCTAAAATATCTCCGGTCATCTCCGCTCCGGTCATAAACATTAAACAGAATGTAAATCCCCATACCTCCTTCATGAAGCAGTCTCTTTGACACTGAAAAGTCATGTTTGGTTTGCAGAGGATCGACGAAGCGAAGCCGCTAAACACACACGTCACAACAGCGCATGTCACGACAGCTGACTACGGAAGCCGAGGAGCGCAAATATATCCTCGGATTAACATGGGGATAACTTTATTATTATAGTAATATTATTACACATTATTAAGTTACATACACAGAATAAACACACCATGGTCAATGAAAAACGATTTTTTATTCAACACGTGATGAACACGTTATATTCAACAATGTCAATAAATAATAAAGATAGATGAATACAGATTGCAGATTATTTTAAACATGAATATTGTAGCCTAGCAACCAGTTGTCAGGGTCCGAGAGCTTCAATCAGACTGTAGAAGAAGAGGAGAAAGGGGCATGTTATAATCAGTATATTTCATGATCACACCGACTACATATTAGAGTTTCAGGAAATGTAAGACATTCTTGTAAAAAGGTGAAGCAGATTACATCAACTCAGTCAAGCAATGCAATGGTTTTATCTGTTCAAATTATTTAAATGACTTACATCACTAAGATCGCCCATATCTGGTATCGCTCCAGTTTTGTTACTAGACATCTCCTGGAGCATCTGTACACACACACACACACACACATATATATATATATATATATATATTGCAGTGACTATTGTAGTGTGTAGTAGTATTGTGGTAAATGTGGTGGTAGGTCTATTGTAGTAATTACGGTAGTGTGTAATCTATAGTATTGTAGTAAATGTGGTGGTAGGTCTATTGTAGTAATTACGGTAGTGTGTAATCTATAGTATTGTAGTAAATATGGTGGTAGGTCTATTGTAGTAATTACGGTAGTGTGTAATCTACAGTATTGTAGAAATATGATGATAGGTCTATTGTAGTAATTACGGTAGTGTCACTCACGTCCATGTAGTCGTCGTACTCTGCCTTGCCTTCATCCTCTTCATGCTCCCAGTCTCTCCAGTTGTCAAAGTCCACAGCAATCCAACTAGACTGCTCAGACATGAGCAAAGACCACACGTTAAATGGTATACACCGCAGTCTCACGTTTGTTAGTCTCCAAAGAATGAAAATTGTCCAACCTTAGCAGGGTCCTTCTGGAGCCGGGGCCATGCCACGTCCGGTGTGACTTTTCGGATCAACATGTTGATCGTGCGATCATACACTCTTTCTCTGGAGTCCTGTATGAAATGAAAAAACATCTATTAAAATCACATTTAATACCAGATTTGACCTATATTATGTATAAATATATATATTCGATGTTGGTGTGAAAGTGAATACATGGATTTGGATTTTGTCATAGAAGTGCAGCTCGTTGTAAATGACGTCGTCTTCATCATTTTTGCAACTGAAAACACAAAGACATATGTATACAGGTGAGGCAACATTTATTATAATTATTATATTATATTATTATTCATGTCCTCATTTATATACAGCACAAGGGTTGGATGGGGGTATAAAACGAAAAGATAAACGTTGCGACTCACCATAAAATGAGTTTATCCGTGTGGAACTCCACCTGGACGTCTTTGGGTTTATGGACCATGAAGTTGATCGTGACATATTTCTTGCGGTCAAACCACAGCGCCCGGGCTGGTTGGCTGCATCGCGACATGAAGACAAATGTAAACACTAATGTGTGTACCACGTTTTAACAATAATGTCACAAGCACATACTTTATTCAGTAAAGACTAGACTTCCATTTCCTCCAGTTAGGACAAGGGATTGACTTCCCACCAATAGTACGACTAGTAAGATTGATCTAATAGTAGCCTGGTTAAGAACACACTCAGACTACTAGAACTCACCTCTCCTCGGGTCTAACAATCTTTGTCTTGTTCATTCTTCACAACAAATCAGGGAAAGGTGTTTCGAAACGTATTGGGTGTTACTATATGAGTGCGACAACAGACAGAAGACCACCACGTTGCCTGGTGGTCTTGCAGTTTGCAGAGACAGACTCTACTATTTTTAGACGCTATCAGCTGCTGCTGCCCCCCCATGCAGCGCTCCCTGCCCTCCTCTTATTGGCTGAGAGGAAGTCCAGGACAACCGGGGTCCCAAACTCACGTCATCATCATCAACATCACGGCAGGGGACAGGGACCGAGCACGGCAGGGGTTCGTATGTTACATGGATGTAACATAAGCTCGTATGTTACATCCATGTAACATACGAACATGCCAAAGAATCACTGTGTCTATGATGTCTAAATTAAATACTACTAAATACTATTACTAAATACTACTACTAAATAGGCCTTCTACTAAATACTACAAACATAAATATACTCTAATAATAATACAAATATGTATATCAGTGTATTGCATTAAACAGTAAAACAATGTAGCGATGAGAACCCACACTCCTAACTTTGATACATTAACTATCCAGCTTGTTGTTGTTGATGATGTTATTGTTATTGTTGTTGTTGTTGTTATAAACAATAGAGTATGAACGGAAGGACGTGTAGGAGAGTTTGTCGCCACCTCGTGTCTGCGCGGGAGTTTCTCCGGAAGTGCAATATCGAGTGTGGAAAATGTGGCGCGAGAGAGCCGATCGATGTTGTGTATTTACAAACTTACACAAATAAAGCGATCGAAAAGAAAAGGAGCGACCTTGAACCAATTAAGGAAGTAATCGAGCTCCAGAAGATTCCCGCCGGTAAACTAGTCTTCTAAAGGAGAAAATGCCCCGCAGACGACAGGTAAGAAACATGGAGGTCGGATAGATTAGCTTAGCTGCTGTGATGCTACATAACAGACCGCTGATACGCGACGTACGGGCGGTGTAACTGTAGCTGCTGCTAGCTCCCGCTAGCTCCTGCTAGCAATACCGTTTGACTTTAAAACAACTGGCAGCTGTAGTGATATAGCACTATCTATAATACAGTGTGTACTTTATGAAGGTACTGAGTTTCCCTCCGGAGTGTTTAAGTTGTGTTTGTAATAGAAGAAAGGTTTTGTATTTAGTTGGGGTTGTTGCAAGGTGTTTACATGTTGCTAACACAACAACACAGTGTTACTAGTCACTGACCGCAGTCATTACAATACATGTACATGATTTCATATAATGCAGGTTAAATTGCATGGATTACCTTCAGTTATTCTGTTGTGTATATAATGCGCGTATAAACAGACTTGCGTCTCTCTTCAAATCATACTGTTTACCTATTCCCGTTATATATATATGTGTGTATATATAATGATCAATGATCACATGTTTATTTGTTGTCACAGTACTACAGTTTAGAGAAGTCCGAGCTTGGAGAAAAGTGTCAAGCAGAATTACAACTAGTTGTACTTATGTGTGAACACAACATAACCGGTGAAGGATTACTGAAAGCATTCTGTGTGTGTTTTGTTGACAGAGGCCCGTGGCCGGGAGTGGCTCTGATGGGACCGAAGACTCGGACTCCTCTGCGGACCGCGAGCAGACCAACAGTTCAGAGAGTGACGGCAACGTGGCCAAGAGGCCGCGCCTCACCAGAGCATCCATGCGCCTTAGCCAAAGCTCCCAGGGTACACGCACATACTGAGTAGTCCCCCCAGTTCCCCCAGTTCCCCCTGCCTGTGCTCTATTCCTTCAACATTGTGTTTTGGTTCCTCTCACATCAGATACCCCTGACGTCAAACCGGCCGGCGACCATGACGAGTCTCCTCCCTTGACCCCGACGGGTAACGCCCCTTCATCCGAGTCGGAGCTGGACATGTCCAGCCCCAACGCCTCGCACGACGAGAGCCAGGCCAAAGACCCGGCGGGCCGAGAGTCTGACAAGGACCTCTCCCACCGACCCAAACGCCGGCGCTGCCACGAGACCTACAACTTTAACATGAAGTGCCCCACGCCGGGATGTAACTCTCTGGGTAAAGCCCGCTTCCAACCTGAGTCTGTTACCTGATGCTGACGTTCATTTGTGACTGTTTTGGGATGAGGCTTTGGTGTGTTGATCTATACTCAGGCAATTTTATTTGTACAGGGGCTCCACATGCCCACATTATATGACGCTAAGTCCTCTAAAGGGAAAGGAAAACATTTCATAATCTAATTGACGTAACATTGAGAAGGAACAGCGTCCAGGGATGGTTAGGAGAATGGGCACACTTACAGCACCATGGCATTCAATCCCATTCATTAATCCAGGGCATGTGTGCAGATAAATATACCGTATTGATTTCCTAAGTGTTTTTTGCGCGCGTCTTTCCTTTTCTCCAGGTCACCTTACAGGAAAACACGAACGCCATTTTGCCGTATCTGGTTGTCCTCTGTACCACAACCTGTCTGCAGACGAGTGCAAGGTGAGTGCATGAAACCTCCTCAAGGTGTTTAGCATTTAGACTATTTAATCATTTAGCAAACGCTTATCCACAGTGTGGAATGAATTGAGATGAAGGAGCAGGTAGAGTTTAGCATCTTGCGCAGGACTTTCTGGCTGGGAGACGAACACCCTAAACACAACACTATCCCACTGCCCATAACCATACTGGCATAATGGTTCACATTGTGATGGGTAGATTACTGAATGGTGATTATCCAGGGTACTCGTGGGTGCTTGAAATCCTTCACAGTTCATACATTTGAGCAAAAGGTTTTGGAAATAGACATTTATTTAGATATTTAGTTTATTTAACATAGGATACAGCACAATGGAGAAGTGTTCACACATTCAAGCCTGTCTCTTTTTAATTGTCTGTGATCTTCTGTAAGTTGTGCTAGTTGTCATTATAAACGTTCTCCAGCAGTAATTCACTTGATTAGCTGATCCGTGTCTCAAACTATGCCGTGTTGGGTGCTTGAATTTGAGGGAATTGGGCCTGGAAAGTTCTTGAAAAGTCCTTGAATTAGATTAGGCAGAGAATAGAATGTAATTCAGTTGACCTGTTGATGTTATGACCTTGTGGTCCTTGAAGAGCAGACGTTGAGTCTCCTAGTGATCAAGAGTCAATCCGTCCAGAGAAATCCAAATCCAAATCTATTATGAAACCCCCCTCACCTCTGAAAATGATATAGCTTTAACTGTAACTACAACGCCAGCCACTAGAGGCTGCAAATGTGAAATTATTTGTTATAATAATAATAATAAAAGCACGATTATGACATATTGATCAGCTACTCTTCCTAACCTGAGCACTCATTTGTCTAGTGCTCAAACTGTTACTTGTACATTAGACACATTAGGTATGGTTATGATTATGATCTCAGAATAAAAATACAATTATACATGAAATGAGTTTCCTCAAAGTGTGTTCCGTAGCATGATCTAACAAGTTCCCCTGTCTTACTGGTTTTACTCCAAAGTGTGTCACTGATCTCTGTGTGATTCATGACATCATGTAGTTGAGCGTGTTCACCGCTCATGAACACACTCTGAGCGTGCCCCTAGCGTGTGCGGTGTCCTGCCCGTGATGTAATGTGCGCACGTATGTTCACACAGGTCAAAGCCATCAGTCGAGAGAAGCAGGAAGAGGAGATGAAGTCACAGGACGAGGGTAATCCACGGCACGCCACGAGACACCAGGTAGCTCCCGCCAGACACACCAAGTGGACCAAGACTGTGTTCTTCATGTTGAGTGGCTTCATTCACAGTATCATCTTTTTCCTGTGCTGCAGAAACATGAAGAAATGTGTTTTGTGTGTGTGTCTGTCTGTGTGTCTGTCTGTGTCTGTCTGTGTCTGTCTGTGTGTGTGTGTCTGTGTGTCTGTGTGTGTGTGTGTGTCTGTGTGTCTGTGTGTGTCTGTGTGTATGTGTGTGTGTGTGTGTGTCTGTCTGTCTGTCTGTCTGTCTGTCTGTCTGTCTGTGTGTCTGTGTGTGTGTGTGTGTGTGTGTGTGTGTGTGGTGTGTGTCGCCGCAGGATGGTCTGACTCTTCATGTACAGTATCAATATGTAGAGACTCTCCCCTTAGTACGACTATTGTTGTCTTGGTGTTCCGTGTAGACCCCCACGTCTAAGCAGAGCAGGTACAAAGAGCAGGTGGCTGAGATGAGGAAGGGCAGGAACACCGGGCTGACGAAGGAGCAGAAAGACAAGCATGCGGTAGGTGATGCACACGCACGCACGCACGCACACCCGCTGTCATACAGTCACACTCAGCTGTCATACAGTCACACTCAGCTGTCATA
>OMKP01081482.1:0-10378 GCA_900302375.1 Bathygadus melanobranchus
CGCTTTGTGCATTCCATCATATGTTTTCCATTATGTTTTGTGTTAATATGTGCTAAATAAACATACTGAGAGCATCTCTCCACTGTTCCCCACTGGCAGTAATAATTGTGTGTTCCCCACTGGCCAGGGCCTTCTTGCAGTAATAATTGTATATAAAGGGGGCGCTGTTCCCCACTGGCCAGGGCCTTCTTGCAGTAATAATTGTGTATACAGGGGTGCTTGCACTCTTTGCTCAGCCACTGAATGTGTATTTATCTATTTTTTAGTGTTTGCATATGAGGTGGTCCACGCAAGGTCTCGAGCACAATTTAGAGGTACACATAAAGTCAAACATACTGTACCTGGGAGCTGTCTGTTCTGTTCTCCAAACTCATCGGCCCGCATGGCCGCCTTATTGTCCTCGTCAAACAGAACGGGCTTGTCCACCACGGCCTGGGGAACCAGCTGCTTGACGTGACCAGGGGGCGCCGCCACGGCCGCTACCACCGCCTGCTCCTCCTCCTCCTCCTCCCCACCACCTCCTGCTCCCCCGCCGAGCCCCACTCTGTCCTGCTGCAGCAGGGGCTGGTCCAGGGCCAGCGCCCGCTCTCTGAAGCCCTTCATGGGAACCGCTGCAGCCCCCGCAGGGGCCACTTTAGGAGCCTGCTTGTGCTTCTGCATCAGGGCCGCTTTTTTCACCCCTGTGAAAAAAGAAGACTATTAGGTTAAAACAAAGATGACAGATCACCTGACAGAGTGATGCAGGAGGAAGTTTAGGGCTCTACGATACAAGACTGAAGTAGCATTCTCGTACAGTAGTAGCACAGTACAGTGGATACCCCTTCATTACACTGTGCTGTAGCATTACACCGTTCTGTTATTAGCTTTTAATAGCTCTTGAATTGAAAATGTGTTTTAATCTCTTATTTTAATGCCCTGTACTTCTGCTGCTGTGATACCAACTTTCCCGTCTGAGATGAATAAAATGTACCTCATCTTTAATGCTGTAGTACATTGTAGTACAGTGCATATAGTATTGTACAGTACAGAAGTAGCATACTAGTACTGTAGTATTAAACTAGTGCTCCAATTCCCATTGCTATATACTACACTATACTACAGGGCCAGTCCAAGTCAGATATGGTGTTGACATATGGTACGCACCAAACTGAAGCTCCTCCATCTTCCCCACCTCGCTGTCCTCTATCCCCGGCATGCCGGCGTCGCTGCCTGGCTTGCCCATCTCATCTGGGGGGAGCAGAGGGATGTGGGCCCATTAGTGTTAGCATTCATATCATTACTTGGAGACTAGGAGACACTGTCAATTCAAAGACACCAGCAGTGACTACAGATGTCACTACGGAGCAGGTAGGAGATAGGGACCTAGTTGATTACAGCTAGTCCGAGGACAGTGTGTACATACACGCTATACAGTGTATCACCACAAGTGGCTGTTTGTTTAAGAAATACCAAGCCAGTGGGAGCAGGAGGTCAATAAATGTGCTTGACTCATGGAGAGGCCCCCGGGCAGCCTCGGTGGTTGGACTGGCTAACCACAACCCCCTTTCCACCAACGTGAAACTGGTGCCGGTGCTCGTGCCGGTTCAACTTGCGAACCTTCTAAGAACTGGTTTGCTTTTCCGCGGGCAGAGAGACACGTACTTACGCTAAACGTATACATCTGTATACAGTCAGCGATGCCGCAACTTCAAGCACATTCATGCATTGTTTTTGAGGCTGTATAAAATGAGTTTGTTCGCCAACGTTTTATAGCTGGCCATTTATTTTGAATGACCGCCCGCCAGCAACGTCCCGACCATAGACTGTATAACATATGGACATAGTCTCTGTGACATCACCCATAGGTTTCTGAAGAGCAAAAATGAAGCTCAGTGGGAGGCGCCCAGCATCGCCAGCTTGGCAGTGTCTGACTCAGCCTACTCACGGTTAATCCAATCAATATATAACGTTAACTAACATTTCAATCAGCAACACCTGAAATTAAAGATTATAATTCCTCACACCACTGTAGCAAACGGTGATCTTATTTATGATTTCAACCGACATTGATAGAAACTTACCGTATGTGTACTGCTATCGACTGGCTGTGCGAGATTAGTAACATGAAACATGAGAAATTAAAGTAAATAAAAAACTGAGCCACCCTTTACAGTTAACTTTATATTTTTTATTACTTGAAGCATTTATTACACTCATATTACATTTATTTTCCTCTCATAGTCAGTGTGGATCGTTGGTGACACCTATGTCCGGTGTGCTGCCCAGAGCTGCAGAGACCTAGGGAAGCAACCTCAGCGTGCCGGACGCCCACATCTGTTGGTTTGGCTGGGGTGGACTTCGGCCTTCTCCCCTTCCTTTCCCCACTCCCCGTGAGGAAGAGCAGCACCTGATGTCCTCATCATCCAATGTGGCGGGTCAGCAGCGCCAAGCTGGTCAACTTAATGAAGGAGGACCTGCACGAGCTTCACCTCCAGCACACTGGCATGAAAATCATGTTCATCCACATTAAAATTATTGTTGCTATTAAAAGAAATAGAATACGTTTAGATATAGCAATGCTTACTCTATGATAAAGGGTCTTTGGTTAAATGCACTGAAATGTGAAAATTAGCACACAAAAATAAAAGGTGTTCATGTTGGTTGATTGGTCAAATCTTCATTGGTGTGTCAGTAATTTCACCTTAAAAGTGATAGCAGAGCAAGCTGTGCCTTATTCAGGTATTTAGTAATGTATGATGTAATGTACAGTATATTAATATATTATGATCAAATCATCAATTTAAACCACAAGTTTGCTTGATTCTTTGTAAGATATGAAAAAAAGGTCTCTGTACCCTGGAGTCAGTGATGACTCTCAAAGTGTTCACTAAACAGACGAGAAGTCTTGTCAGGAGTCCAGTTCTGTCTTATGTTCAGAATCCACTGCTCCAGCCTGTAGGGATCACCTAGAGGAAGACTTTACACAGTTACCTCCTTCACACACTTCTTTAAATGCAATCAATACAAGTTCAATTACTTAAATGTTCAACAGCTCATAATCACTTTAGTTCGGCTACAACAAAAGGTGGTGTAAAGGCAGTCCTCATTCTATCTGTTGCATGTTCTATTCTATTGTGAAGTTACAGGCCTATTTCCTACACTTAATGTAGTCAAATATTATATACATAGTTTTAAAAAAATAGGGGCCTTTATTTTCCAACCTCAAGACACATTTTGTTCAAAAGTATGATCACCTTAAATGCTTTAGTCCGGTTTAATAACTGTGGCTAGCATAAGCTCCCGTTAGCAAAGCTAATTCACTAGCTGGATAATTAGCTAGTTAACGAGCTAAGCTATCAAGTCAGGTATGGTGAGACATTGACACCTGCTAATTAGTGCTAACATAACTAAGTTAAATAAAATACTACAATTTCACTCACCGTAAAAAGATGGAGCCCAGATATCTTGGACGGTCTTTTAGTCCAATTAACGCACAGCAAGCCATATTATTTGTCTCCAAAAGGCACCAACACCACAAACAGGAGGAGGAATCAAGTCGATTAGCCGAGGTGACGTCGGCATGGGCATTTTAACATGGTGGTGAATGGTAATTGACTCCCTTTTGGAGCCTCTAGCGGCCATTCGATGAACTGCAGTTTTTGCACTTCCTCGTTAGCTTCATTTTTCAGCCCCGGAGGGCGGAGCATAACAGAGCGAAATGTATAGCAAGAAAAGCAATGTATGTAATAACTGTGATAACTGTGTAATAACTATGTAAATAACTGGTTCACGATTAGGCACCGGCTCCGAACCAGCACTCAAAATGCCTTTATGGAAAAGGAGTACATGTGCACTTTATAATCATAATCATTACAGCGGATGTAAAAATTAAATGATAATGAAATGATGAGTCCAACTCAGGCTTCATTACATATAGGCATGATATGCATTTTGTACCATCTAAGTAGTGAAAGTCAAGAGTAAAACACAAAATAAGCCTGCTGGTTGAATTCGTATCATTAATCCTAACTAGAAAACAGTGGTTTATGGAAAGAAAAAGGTTACAGTATTTATCATTATAACTATTCAGTCATATTCAGTAAGAAGTTACATCTCATAATGGCCCAGTCCCCAGTGGAGTTGTACTGTACCTTTAAGAATGACGTTGCCATGGCGGACAGCAGCCACAGTGTGGCGCTCTGCCTCCATCTCCGCAACGACCTGACCCTGAGCATGAACACCTGCCCTGCCAAGCTTACTGCTGTCCAGTCCGCTCTGAAGAAACAACACGGAAAGAGATAGAAAGAGACAGAGCAGGGAGGGAGGGAGAGACAGCGAGGGATGGAGAGAGACAGACAGAGAGACACAGACAGGCAGACAGACAGACAGAGACAGATCTTCAGATAGCTGCTCTTGGATCGTTTTACTGTTATCGTCATGGCAGAGTAACCCCAGTTACAGCGGAGCCAGCAGCTGAATGGACCCTGGGCCGCGGCCTCGGTGTGAAACACTGACCAGTCTCAGTTTGGCAACTTCTAGCTCCACAGTCTTCCTGCTTTCCTGGTACTCCTCCGTCAGCTGCTTTATCTGACGGCCACACTGCAAGCTGTGATGCAAACACACAGACACATTTACATTACATTTACATTTAGAGTACAAAAAAGTAACACATTTGTCGAAAGAGACGTCACCCAAACCACCTGACACCTTTATCCACCCTGCCGACAGATATCAAGACTGGCAGATACATTATTTACAGGGCTGAGCTACAAACAGAACTAGACATAGCACACGTACATAGGTTGTTCTGTGGACGTTACTTGTTTGAACGCTTGCCACAGTTTCTTTAATCTCGTGTTCAATGAGGATCAGACGGAGACACGCACACCTGAAAGAATGAAAGACTCTACCTCTCGTACTCGAGCCTCCTCTCCAGTGTGGTGCTGTTCTTCTTCACCTCCCTCAGCTGCTCCTCCTGCTTCAGGAACTCCTGGTTGATCTCCTGCAGCTGCTCTGCTCACAACAGCACCAGGAGAAGCACGGCATGAACATACTAGAGTCATATACATCAACATTTACTGAAATAATATTTGCAGCTTATCTTGGTTAAGAGCTCAGATTGTTCATAGCTCAGAGTTCTGATTAGTTCAGAGTTGTAATGGTTCAGAGCTCAAGAATTCTCATGGTTCTGACTGGTTCAGAGTTCTGATGGCTCCGAGCTCAGAATTCTAATGGTTCAGTGTTTTGATTGGTCAGAGAGTTCTATTGGCTCAGAACCCAAAGCTGAAAGCTTTAATGGTTCAGAGCTCAGTGCTCCATTACCTTTTAAGCGCTGGATCTCTGTAATTTGGGTCGTAAAATCCTGGTGCAGCTTCATCTGGGAAATGGAGAATAGGAAAAGGTTTATGGAGATCAATAAAAATATGCCTCAGAAAGCCTGTTGGATACGCAACATACACTTATTGTTTTCACTGATGATAAATCATTTAGTCCAAGAGATGCCATACACAATGGCAAATGGCCATCACCAGAGCCAGTGACCAGAGCCTTATATGAAATGAAATGTTAAGATTAAATGTCCTTGCTTTGTCTGATGAGGAGCCAAACTGAGAAACTAAGAGACAAAAACTACACATACGGTACAGTAAGATTTGAATAGAACGAGTTTCAAGCATTCATAATTGCTAGGTTGACCCCTTGCTGATAAAACAGCAAGATAGCTAGCATAAGATGCTACATAATGCTAAGTACTATTTTAAGTACTGGGACGTACAAGCATACAAAACTAGGCTCTAATAAGCAGTTCCTAATTTTGATTTTGATGATTTGAATATCAAAATTGTTTGTCATGAATATTCTGTTGATTGAATAATGAATGATTAACTAATCAAATAATAGTTCCAGCACTATTGCTGTACAAATGTTACACCCTTTATGACTATGAGCCTTCACGGTACGTTGACGAGTGGAACAGGTAGAGCAGGGCAAAGGTCTCCATAAAATAACCACAATGTGAAATAGCCTACCAAAGCAATACAAACACAATGCATTTTTCAATTTGGGAAGTCTTAAAAAAAAAAAAAGCTTAAAGAGAAATAAAACAGGAGACTTAGAGGAATTTGGCTGACAATGTAAAACAAATCAATTTCCCTGGAATGTTGTCTTCATTGATTTGTAGCGGTGCCCATCTAATTACTGAAGACATCACACTGGAGACCACTTGATCTGCTCTTAAACTCTTCTCTGTTGTTCCAAGAAAGACATTGAGGTGGTTCCAGAGTACAAGGCTTATTGACACAGGAAACTCAGCATCATTGTCCAACAAGGTGATGACTACAAGCAGCAATCTTCACGTCCGTCCACTAGCAACACACTCACCTCTCATCCCTCCTGTACCACTTAAGGGCTCAGATATACTTTGCGGTTCCACTCAAACTACATTCATTCACCGACGGCGGTGTCAACCATGCAAGGCAACAACCAGCTCGTTGGGAGCTGTTAGGGTTGGGTGTCTTGCTCAGGGACACCTCGACACTTAGCTAGGGGGGATCAAACCAGCAACCTTCCGGTTGCCAGACAACCACTCTACCTCCTGAGCCACTGCCCCCTCAGGTGTCCATTTTGTTATCTGGAGCATGCGCAGAGCGCTTGTTATGCACACTGTCAAATTTTCGGCTATGTGCGGAAGCCCATGCAGACCCTCCCAGTCATGGCCAGATGACGCCATTTACAGATATTAAATTACCTATATCGGGATAGAACATTTTGGCAATGTCGCCCAGCCCTACTGTGTACCCAGGTCACTCAGTGTAAAGCCACAACCGACAAACACAAGTCCTTGTTTAGGACATGAACCAATGGTATTAGGAAGGACATGTATACTTGACCCCAGCTTGTTATGCATGTGGATATCATTATGCCATGTAGTTATATGCGGCCTAGTCGAAGTGTTGTAGTTCACTTGTGTGCGTTGAAGCAGGATGTCAAACAGTTGAAAAAGGGCAGGGATGTTGACAAAGAACAATGCTCACTCTCAACCCTCAATACAGGAAGTAGAGTACAGGAACCGATTACATCAGCAGGTGGTGGATTTCACTTCCCATAAAAGGTCATTGAGTCTCATGCCTACAGCCAGGATTTCCATTCATGTCTCACACTCATCATCAGCAGGCCACCCAGAGAGACCAACGAGAAGCTCTTTTCTGGGGATCTAGTGATCGTTGTGGAAATTAAAGTATGTTCCAACCATCCTGCTGCCTCCCACCCTGCTGCGCAATATTGTCAGTAATAACATGTCCCTATCCTTGACTTGTTGCCATTAGTGTCAGCAGAGATGTGTTACTTTGAGCTTTTGTAAGCAATGTAGCTTACAGGCGATTAGGGAAGATCCTCATGTTAATGGAGGCCAATGAAAACCACTGCCAAAATAAGTGTATAATTTGTCCAAACATTTTTAAACAATACCTCTCTACAAGAGTTATTAGATTCACCAGACAGAACTCTCTATTTAAAAGAACAAGTACAGCAATGCATGCATACTTGCTTGGCAACCATTTCAATGCGGACCCACCTGTTTAACTGTTGCTCAGTTATTGCACAGCTAGCAACCTACAGTGTGCAGTGGATGAGTATGTAAATAAAAGGCCAGGCTGGATTTGGTCTTAAAGCAACCCTGCCCCCATCTGCTCTTTAGCAGGACAGGGCAGCGCTGATCACACGCCGACCGGTCACCACCAGACTGACAGAACCAGCCAGCCGGGGGACAGTTCAAGCCATGTGGACACTAGGACCCAGGGGAATAAGAACAGCCGTCTGGTATCCAAAGCAGCCCTCCCCATCACCACCAAACCCATCTCCACAGAATACATAACAAACCTACAACGTTAAAGAGGAACAGGTTGCAGTGCACACCACTACTAGCGCATACTGCTAGGTCATGCGAGACGGAGAAGGAAATATGAAAGAAAGATAATGAAAGATAACAGATGAGCTCTAGTACATTTTAATTGCTCCAGTCTGTTTTCCACATGAATTGCAGTGATCATGAAGCTTCTTGGAGGTAGGATGACGATGTGTTTAGATTACACCAGTAGGACCTTTAAAGGGTATTTTTCACCCTGCCATTTCAAAGTCTTCCAACCAGCTTGAGGTCACATCACACCGGACTGGTTCAACAGGTCTGAAGAAATGGGGCTGAGTGCTGCTAAATAGTTAATACACATATTACAAACCGGTATTTTCCCCACAAAAAACAGGGGTAGTACACTTCCTGGAACCTGCCAACAATCCCTAAAGCAATCTGTAAAGTACTGAACAGAGGTAGTTTCCTTGTTCACTGAAAACTGGTTCATCTGGAACAACATAACATACATACTTCTAATTGTTTTCTTACAGCTATGCTGTTTGCTATTTTGTTTTTGTTTTTATTATACCTAACCAGGCCCTAATCTGAGTTTAGGGCCTGGTTTCCTCTTTGAGAGTTCCCATAATGAGAAGTAATTTTCTTTTTTTTACGTCAAGGTGTGTTATTTGAAATGATGATCATAAATTGTAGCACGCCATCCAACCGTGAATCAACCACTCTGGGTGAGGGGTGAGGGGGGCGGCGTGCTCCAGGTGAATCTATGTAGTTGACGTGCAATGGTGGACATGATAACGCATAGGTGAAATAAATAACTTTAATGCCTTCCTACCTTGTCGTCCGTGCACTTCTTGATGAGAGCCTCTCGGGCCTGGACCTTGCTCTCCATAACATGATAGTCTCCTTCCTTCTGGTCGATCTGCTTCCTGTGCGTGTCCACTTGCGCCATCAGCTCCGTATTGCGTTTCTCCAGGCGGCTCCGCGCCGCGTCGGTGCGCTTCACCTGCGCCTGGACCTCCGCCACCTCATCCAGCAGGCGGCCGTGCTTGCTGGATACTGTCCAGTAGTTGAAAGACAGTATGGCGATGATCACCATCAGGGCAATGAAGAAAAGGGACGGGAGGCGGCCTCCCCGTCGGTTTGCACCAAACCCAATCATTTCAGGAAAAAAAAAAGTACTTTTAAAAAGGTTGTGATTGCAACCCTAGCGCGCACAACGCAAATACACTCGTCTCCCTGCTACGCCGACCTCTCTAAATGACATGCCGATGAAATGCGGCAAGCTTTTGGACGAGCCCAGACAGCCAGGGATGTGGGTCTAGTCTCATTACCGACTGAGGCTCCTTGAGGCTTCACTCGCTGTCCTCCTTCCGTACACTTGTCATCCTGTCTGTCTTCACACAATGTCAACATGCGGCAGCACACCGCAGGGACGTGGCATCACGTAACGCGGACAGGTCAGGGAACAAATGATTTGCCACAGCCGAGACAACCCTAACGCCCAGGATGTTTCCGGGTTCATAGGAATACTCACAGTATTTGATTTACACTCTCAAAGCGGCGTCCGGGCTAAGCTAGCGCATCTGCTAGCCACCTCAGCTAGCTATCTTCTGTTATTATGGGAACCACAGCGCTTCGTATCCGAGTAAACGGGCCGAATACGCCTCTCTCCACCCCACCCCCGAACCCAGTTCTTATTTTGAAATGAACAGAAGAGAGTCGGAGACGTCCAGCAGAATTGCAGCCACCGCCAGCCAGGCTGTTTGTAGCACAGTGAAGCTAGCCACAGCCGTCCGCTTTTATTTCCATTTCTGCCACGAAAGCGCATCTGCTCTTCAAAGTAAAAGCCCCGACAAGACGTCTTCCCCTTTTGGAAAGTGGAGCGACGGCGGTAATACACGTGCTTTTACTTTTAGACCGAACCCCAAAATCTCAGCGATGCTCGGCCACAACTGCGGATACCACCACCGCGAATATGCTCATCTTTTCCATTTCCTGCCACCGACCTTATTGCTGCAGCCCTATAATAATAATAATGAGAATGTACTCAAGAATCTTCATACTCATATATCACGCTTTAAATGGCATTCAGACTGTAAGCAACGTGGAACTGTATGGTATATGATATGGTATGGCGTAATACATATGCCTTAAGGAATACTAAAGGAATGCCATTGAGTAATTTCTTCACTGTATGTAAAAAGATTAAGGATGGAAAACATCAACGTCTGCACAGTGATTTAAATGGTGTCTCACTTCTCTGGCTACAGAGAGCCAAGTGTGTAGCTCAATTGCGGCACCATCAGGTCGACCTTTTACATAGCGATGGTAACGGACTTTCTGGATCTTTTAAAATAATTTATTATGGACAGCCTACTATTAAGTCCTAAAAATAATTTATTCAAGTACCTACATCTGCCACTTGTACAGACCTTACCGACACATGGGTGAAGGGTGGAACTAATGACATTTATATTCATTACATTGATGCGAATAAATTGACAAATTACTTATCACTGTTTGTTACCGATAATTCAG
>OMKP01081489.1:0-11559 GCA_900302375.1 Bathygadus melanobranchus
CTGTTAAAATATACTATTCATCAAATCGAATTTGTTAATGCGAATGTATAGGTTCCAAATCATCCGACTTCCACACACACACACACACAACCACACACATACCCACACACACACATATACCCACACACATGCTCACACACACACACTTAGATATAATCAGGCTGAGTGCTGAGAGTGCAGTGCCGAGGTGGGAGTGTTCTAAATGCTCCTCCCAACCATCAATCATAAAATCCTTTATGGGGATTGGACAGCTGACAGTGTCTGCGTTACGGGTCGTCTCCCTATATTTCCATCAATAATGCGCTGAAGAAAGTGACAGGCTTGGCAATCGTTTTTTGGCGTGCGATCATCACATGCGTAGACTGCGTTCGACTGTCGACGCCCACCGGAGAATCTGCGTCCCGTGGCGCCAACGTATGCCACCGCGTGCTTGAGCGTGTGTCGATGTTGTTTTGTTTCGGGTTTTTCCTGTGTGTTCCAATAGGTGTCTGGTTGCTGTGAGTCCCACAATACACTGCAACACCGTGTTAGTATTGTCCCAAAAGAGAAAGGGGATCCTGGGCTCCAGAATCAATGACAGTGTAGGTACCAGATGTGCTTTACAGATGATGTCACACGCGTCACACATTATGATTTGCTGTACATGGGAGAGCGTACTTATGTTCTCGCCGCAGACTACCATTTAAATGGAGAGGGACCTGGCTGCAGACAAGATGGTGGACCTCCGCAAGAGGCACCACCGCAGTTGACAGACCCTCTGAGTTACTCATGAAAGACAGTGACCCTTCCATCCTCTCCTCCTGAATAACTGTATGGTATGGGCCTGCCAACGTCCGGGATAAGGCCAGACTCAACAGGTCACCAGAGCAGCAGAGAGGATCATCGGCTATGAACTGTGTAGCTGTTGCAAGATAACCTTTCTCATCAGCATATAGATCTGTATAACATAACTCTTCTTTCGACGCTACAAGCGTTCTCTTTTGGGAGTAAGGTCACCACGTGAATCTGAGATAAGCACTTGTTCACCTGCAGCCCAGATGGACTCACAGTTCACCCAAAGGTCTTCCTTTCAGTAATTTTCCGCAATTCCACAGCATATAACAAGTGTAGCAATCACACACCCCTGCACTATTCCTCCTTCATCGTGACAATAGGTCATGAGGTACACTTGCTTCAAAATGTTACAATCATGGTGAAATGCTATATTCTTCCCCACACTCCTTATCCAGCTCATCACTTCCAATCTTCCGAGCGTCCCCTCTGAAGGGCAGTTCCAGACTGTAAAGACTCGAACCGCCCACCACAAGAGCAATAGCTGCTTCCTACATGCAATAAAGCTCCTACATGGTTAATCACTACTACACTGCACCTTCCCACCTTTCCACTCCCATAATTACCACACATCACCACAACCCACTGTTATCTATTTTTAATTTCGTTTTTTTTCTCGTTTTTTTTTCTAAAAGGCTCCCTCTGGCCACGGTGACCTCTGCTCAGTACCGTTTGTCCTTGGGCCTCCAGGATTTTGATGGTAATCTGAAAAACAGTGAGCAAGTGATCCAATCATTCCCTGTGCTGTCCTAGATAGTGCACTTTTTCCAAATGATTGACCACACTAACCTCTAACCTCCCATTTCTCAGTAAAAATTCTTGAAAGGATAGTTGACAAACAATTACACTATTACTTATCCACAAATAACATCTATGACTGGTTTATAAAGCTCCCACTAGCCTGGCTAGTAACATACTTGTCAGCTAGCCAGGCAGGTTCTCTCAGGTCCTCTTACACTGGCCTTTTACAGGTCATAGGAGTTAATACTAAAGCCTTCTTCAGCTTCCCAGTCAATCTGTGATTTGCCCCCACATTCCTAAGCCCCCCGTAGGCACTGCTTGGCAAGCTAATGTAACGAGATTCAAACAGTAAGGTATCCATTTTAACCTTAATTCTACTCGATTACACAAATATTTTTTTTAAGTGCTTACATGACCTGCAACAACGAGAGAAAAATGGCTACATTTACTTTTTAAAAGATCCTTAATAGACTCCTTAATAGTATCTTACCGCTGTAAAGTCTTCTCTCGCCTTTTCTGCCACAAGTGGACTACGACACGAAGATCAACTTCCGCTGCTGAGGTCACGTGATTTACTGTCAACTGCGGAGGTGCCTCTTGCGGAGGTCCGCCATCTTGTCTGCAGCCAGACCCCATCTCCATTTCAATGGTAGTCTGCGGCGCGGACACGCGGCATATGTACGCTTTCCGACGTTCAGCCAATCGTAATGTGTGATGCGCGCGACGTCATCTGTAAACGCAGGCAAACGAGCCAATCTGGCGGGGCGAGCACATCTGGTACCTACTACGGCAATTCTATTTAGACACAGGCGGTTTCTATTAAGTCGATGATAATTTTAACACACAAACGCATTATATGCAGTGTTTCCCCTGCATGCATCCAGAAGTGGTGATGCAATCGGTGGTGCAAAAGTTACATTATCATTATCATCATTGGAGAAATATTGTGGAAGAATCCTGACAGCAAAATAGTGCTCTGCTATACTGACTTATAGAAAGTAGTATATATCATTGTGTAGGACAGTTATGTAACCCAGACAATGGAATGGCAACAAATTGCAGACTGAAAACTATATTTGCACTAACATTAATGGAAAAGATTGGCTCAGGCACATAGTGCGCTCACATGCTGTATCTGGTTGTTATACCTAGTTATACCGTTGTATGACGATTATATTGTTATACCTTGTTATAGCATTGTATGGCGATTGTATTGTTATACCTTGTTAGATATATTTTTGGGTATTTTTTGCTTTATTAGACAGGACAGTGTAGATTGACAAGAAAGCGAGAGGAGAAGACCTGCAGCAAAGGGCTCGGGCGGGAATCGAACCCAGCTCGCTGCGGCCTAAGGACTTAGCCTTAATGGTATGCGTGCTACCAGGTGAGCCACCGGGACACCCATTTGTTATACCATTGTATGACGATTGTATTGTTATATCTTGTTAGGGGGCACGGTGGCTCAGTGCGTAGCACTGTTGCCTCACAGCAAGAAGGTTGTGGGTTCAAGTCCCGCAGTCCTGTCCCTGACCAGGACAGGACTGAGCGCTTGGACTTGGTCCCCGGGCGCCTTACTGATGGCTGCCCACTGCTCCTGGCTTTCCCTGGGGGAGGACGGTCAGTATGGGATAAACGCAGAGAAGGCATTCCACCGGCAATGCCAATAATTGTGTGTGTGTGTCGCCGCTCACAGTGTGTGGTTGAAGTGTCGACCGTGTGGCAAATAAAGGACCAATGTCCTCTGATTACTTACTTGTACTATTGTATGAAGATTGTATTGCTATATCTTGTTGTACCGTTGTATGAAGATTGCATTGTTACCTTGTTATACTGTCGTATGAGACCATTTCTGTTGGAATGCACCAGAGCCCTACTGGAGGCACTGATCACACTAACACCTCTCTGCACCCGCGCACGTCAGCACTGTGCACACCCACATCAACATAGTGCACCTCACACACACCTCAACACCTCAGATGGAAAAACTCATAGGGAAACACTGATATGTATTTTAGCTTTAAATATCAGATCCAATCAGATCCTCCGAATAGCAGTGCCCATGCAATACAAATACAAATTTAAAATGGACATAAGGATTAAAAGATTTAACAGCAAAAAGCCCAGAATAGTGCCTGCCAAGAAACAAAACATAATATCCCTTCCAAGTTAAGTAAAAGGAAAATAAATGCTAGTTCAAGAACCCGAAACTCTCCACCGCGCATCCAGAAAAGGTCCAAGGAGACAAGCGACCTCAACCTCCACCAACACTTCAGAGACCCAGCGCAACCTGCCACCCCTGACCATGTGTTTTCAAGACACAAAGAGAGCCCAGACCAAAATGGTTTCAGCTTCAGCATGACAAGAAATGCCCAAAAAACAGTGACCCGCTGTAGCCAGCAGACACAACCTCTCACCCCTGCCTAGAGAATAGTCCTGAGACAGACCTAGTCACCCAGGAAGGAATCTGAATCACAATATATTGTTGAGGAAAACGAATGACTGATTATTATACCAAGCAAAAGTGGGACAACCAGAGAAACATTTGCGATAACTAAACTAAAACAGCACTTCAGTAGGCTTTTGCTATCAACTTGGTACATAATTATAATAATGATAAATTACTGGCATTGCAAATAATATACTGTAGGCCTTTTTATTGTTGCTTTTATTATTATATTGCCATTAATGGTGTTTCTCTGTGGGAATGATTA
Source organism: Bathygadus melanobranchus (assembly GCA_900302375.1). Classification (NCBI taxonomy): domain Eukaryota; kingdom Metazoa; phylum Chordata; class Actinopteri; order Gadiformes; family Macrouridae; genus Bathygadus; species Bathygadus melanobranchus. Next base: position 4,284 of record OMKP01081489.1, read on the forward strand.
TGTTGAAATGTTCATTGTTCATGGCTCTGTGATGCAGCAATTGTATTACCACCTGTGCATAATAGTGTTGGCTTTGGCTATCGATAAAACAATGCATTTTAATGACAATAAAAACAAACCTTTGAAATTGAACACAAAAATAGCAAGGGAGTAGATGAGGGCCAGATAGCAGTAGACCCAAAGCAGAGGGCATGAGTGTAAAGTAATAACACTAAATCAATCGCTAGCCCAGAGAGCATGGGAGAGGAAGGAAAGTGGGACAAAGGACAGTGAGATGAGAGAGAGAGAGAGAGAGAGAGAGAGAGAGAGAGAGAGAGAGAGAGTGTGGGGTTACAGAGGTGAGGGAGGAAGAAGACGAGGAGAAAAGAGAGCACACGAGGAATGGGATGAAGAATGGGTATATCGGAAATGATTACAGGTAATGGGAACACTTCGCTTTCCCTCCTGGATGGCCGCCTCTCTCACACACACACACACACACACACACACACACACACACAGAGCGCATGTAGACTTGATGTTGAGCGTAGGCTACGTCGAGCGTAGGCCGGGAACCAATAAGACAGAAAGAGAGGCGATTTACCGGGAATTCATATCACAAGGCTTGAGAACAAAGATGAGTGGACACACCACGTCTGGACTGGGACTGAAATCTAAAGGATATGTAAAGGGACTAACAGGGTTACATTTAGGGTAAGGGTTAGGGGGAGGGGAAGGGTTAGTGTAAGGCTAAGTAAGGGAGAGGGGTTAGGTTCAAATATTACCCATCAGAGCATAGAAATGTAATTGTAACGTGTTCCTAGTTTGTGGTGAAGCATATAATAATAAGCTATAATAACAAATAGGCCTAGCCTAAATGCAAAAAAGTAGCTGCATATTCATTTCCCCCCAGAAAATTCTAAAAGAATAGACAAAATTAGAGACTCTCAGTCTGTTGGGAGGGAAACCAGATGACTCACTGTATTAGTTTTGTAAAGTCACAAGGTAAGGGTTTAAACGGCAATATATTTCAAAATGTATCTTGCTTAGTGCTGCTAGTGTGCAGTACTAATTTGTGCCATCTCTCTCTCTCTCTCTCTCTCTCTCTCACACACGCACACACAAAGATACACTCACACAGCTCTTCTAACAACTCAAATGGCCTGAGATGACAATGGAGACATAACCGAGGAAGACCTGAATCACACATCGTTGGAGAAACTATGAAGATATACAGATAGAGAAAGAGGGAAATCATGAAGGACAGGGAGGGATGGTCAAAAAAGCAACCCTTGAGTTGTTGTTCGACAAAATATGTTCTTCACTCGTCTTCCAGAAGAGATTCCAAGGTTCCAGAGCTTTGCATGAAGTTCCGTTGCTTTTGAAGGTGCAGCTTCATCCAAGGACTTTCATCTAGTTATTTATTTAGTCGTAATTCAAGAGGTTTTTACCCCACAGTTACCCTCGCTAAACTAAACGAAATTTAAAATAAATGATTTCAGGATGATGTCATAAAAGCTATGGGCTCTCTTCCACCTCTCTCTATTAATAAATAGATACATTAAAGCTCAAATAAAGGCTTGAAGTGGAACAAAGTGTCGATTAAAATGGACTAATGGAAAATATGTTAATTACATTACTTCTCATTTTCCTTAAGGAAGCTCGAAAACCAATTACGTACTTCCGTGACCATAGCATAATAGCATGGCCATAGTTAATTACATTAAATGTACTTTAATTAACTAGAAGAACCATTTTGTTTCTGTACCATATTTTAAATGTACGTTGTTCTTTTTAAGATGTCGACGTTTCATCTCACAAGCTTAACGTGTTACGTTGTTGACGCGCGGCGGACCCGTTCCGACTATTCTTCTTGATAAAAAATAAATGTTCAAAACAAACGCTCGGATGGAATGCAAGTCTTTACCACAATAACAACAACAACAATGGCAACAACAACAATAACCACAGAACTCTCAGAGCAGAATAAGTTATTTACACCTTGAGGGGTACGCAGCGACGCATTAGCACTAGGAGAACAAAGTCAAGCAAAACTGTTTCAACGAGACTGCAACAAATCTCTCTCTCTTTCTCTCTCTCTCCATTTGTTTGTTTGTTTTTTTTCATTTTCACCCCTCGTTGATTTGTTCAATCAATGAAACGTGGCGTAAACATAAACAGCAAATATTGAGACAGCGGTATTTGACCAAACGTCATCGTTTTCCCATCTGTCAGCATTGGCCATAGACACAAGGTCAGGCTGAGTGGCTAGTCGATATCACGATGACACAAAAACATACAAAAACAACACTAAAACAACAGCTAGCACACACTGTCAGATAAACGTATCCCAGTGTGTCACTTACCGCGCGCTAACCGTCGCGTGGGAGCAGACGACGGCCAAATCGAGGAAATGTCTTTAAGCCGTAAAATTGAAGAGGCTGTAAAATGTTATGGACGTTGTCTCATGAGTCCACGCTGCCGACAAAGAAGCTGTTCTGTAGTTGTCGTTTAGCGCTAGTGTCACATTTATTGTAGTTATAAGATTCTCGTGATCTCCGTGTTGACTGAGAGTGTGAGACTTTTGGATTGTGCTCTTCTTGTAAAAATAACAAACATTGTAACTGACAGCATCAACACCATTGATTAAACATCGGCCTGAAACCCTACAATACATTTACATTTAGCGCATTTGGCAGACGCTTTTATACAAAGCGACTTACAAAGTACATTTGTTGAAAGAGTGAATCGCTCACTTTACAGTAGGATTTGAATAGAACAAGTTTCAAGCACTCATGATTGCTAGGTTGACCCCTTGCTGTAAAACAGCAAGATAGCCAGGATAGAATGCTACACAATGCTAAGTGCTATTTTTAAGTGCCGGGACGTACAAACATATAAGCGCTAGAGATACAAAAGGGGATGGGATTCAACCCTGGTTGGGTGAGTGGGAGTGGGTTAGGGAGGAGAGGTGGTGGGGGGTAAAGGAGGGAAGCTACGCAGAGTCCAGGTGAACTCTGGACAGGTGAGTCTTGAGTGTCTTGCGGAAACTGCTGTCCAGACCTCGCGGCCGGGAGCTAGTTCCACCACTGCGGCGCAAGAACAGAGAAGAGTCGTGACTTGGCGGCTCTTACACCCACACTACCACCCGCTTACCAACCAAGCAAGGACAGGCCGAGACGCTGCCACGCTCCTAATGTTTCCACTTCATCATCTCAAGTAATTTAGCAAACAGTTCTACTCTAACCCCACTGGACTGATTATACGAGAACCCGGATTGTTTGCTAAAAATGTGCGTTGTTTTAAGTGAATATTTACATGACAATCTGATACCGGAATCCATCTTGGACATTGCCTAAACAATACTCGGCCATAATCTTTATCTGCAGTGGCGCAAATACAAATCCTTCTCTTCCTCGTTATCTTTGAGGTCAGACGGACAACCACAAGTGGTACAGTTACATTCATGTAACATTTGAAACTTGTTATTTCCTTCTGGAAAAATTGCACAAATATTTTTCCACCAGCGACCCACTTTTCAGGGCCCAACGATATGCAAATGATTTCATCAGCGCTTCGTTCAGAGGTAATGAGATGTCTGCATTGATTAATGTGATTTTAATGCACTGTAGTTGCATGTCTGTTGCCCCCCCTTATATTTAGCTGTAATGAGAGTTTGGAGCTAGGAAAATGTATAAATATAGACTATAATAAAATAACTGCCATCAAATTACCCCACACATGTGGGCTAAATACAATTTAAAAAAAAACCATACGACCAGTCACATCCCAATCATAGAAGGTATGTGATAACCTGATGTCAATGTTGGATATCAATGTTTCATTTATATATATATATAAATGGTCTGGCAGGAAGGTGTGATGAAGGGAAAAGGAGATAGGTGAGAAAGGGACAGGCAGAGACAGGCAAGGTGACAAGTGGACAAGCCACGAATATTGGAAATAAGAGGTGAGAGAACGAGAGGAGGAAGAGGGGGAGGAGGAGGAGGGAGGTACCGAGCTAACAGCTGTAACATAACAGTATTTATGTGTATGTGTGTGTGTGCAATGTATTTAAGCTACTTTGGAGAGAACCTCACGCAAGCCACACAGGCGAGGACGACTTTTTGACACCATAAGGGAGGAAGCGGCACAAGTCGTTTACATGTACAACGGCAACAAAACATAAGTACATTTCCACCCGAGTGACCGTATGATAAAGTGCTAGCCAAACTGCAGGCGTATTTAACCTGCATGAACACGCTTCACTGTGCACCAAACAGACTGGCCCCCCCGCTAAATGCTAAGCTAAATGCTTTGGGGGGTGGGAGCCAGGCGGTCAAGATGCAGAGCCCCTGGGGGATATTTTGCCCTGAAATTATTAATATGTAATATTATTATTCACACAGCCAAAACGCTAACGTGGCTCTCTGTTGCTGGAGCTTGGCGAGGTGGTCTCTGTCTTTTTCTCAGGGCTTGGTTTTGGGTTAGGTTCAGTTCACAGCAGCGTCACATGAACTATGTCTGTTATCGCAAGGTCTCAAGTTTCATGAAGCTTTCTCCCTGGTTTCCTTTATAATACCCCCAGTTAGAAGACATTGGAACAATCTGCTTTTAACGTCCTTTCTCTTTCTCTTTCCAACGGTCCTCAATGTAACTGTTATATAAAATAAATGACATACACAAGTGTCACATACCCTGGGAAAACAGTTTGCGACGCAAGTTTCCTATATAATTTGTTTCTGTCAACAACTCACAAACACATCAGCGACACCGATCGCTATTAGTCCCTCAGAGAACAAACCCCAACTATTTAGAGCCACAGTATGAAATGAGAGCAAGTAGAAAAGCCTAGAAAGGCTCCAACTCTAACCTGGGATTGATTGAGCGCAACCTTAAGGATTCGGCTCGATGGGAGCAGCCGCTGGACACTCGTGTCAGGCTAGTTTTGTAAACAGACTCTATTGATGACTGTGTAATGGATGGCTCAGATCCAATCAATGTTCTGAAAGTGAGGAGGGGGGTGGGGGGGCACGGCGGACGACTGTACACTGAAAAGGTTTGGGGAAACAATGAAGGCGTCTGAAAGGGACAGGGAAGGGAGCAGCAGCCATGAATGGAAAACAAAGAAGAAAGTGGACAAAGAGGAAAAGTAATTCACAAAATGAAAACGGAAGACAGAAACCAAGGGGTCAGAAAATCCAAACGGTCCGGGTGGATGCATTCTGGGGTCTTGTGAAATGTTACACACAGTCAAAACACATTTCAGCGCTGTGAGCGAGAGAGAGAGAGAGAGAAGGGATGATTGTTCAATTTAAAGTGAATTTCCAAAACTGCTATCAATAACCATACCTCTCTCTCTCTCTCTCTCTCTCTCTCTCTCTCTCTCTCTCTCTCTCATATCCTGAGCCATCCATCATGCACGAGACCGCTGGATCCCTGGGTGGATGCGGAGGACTGGCAGACTTCTGTCAGTTATATTTGTGTACGCCTCAATCACAGCTACAGGGGCTGTCTTCAACGTGCTTACATCGGAAAGATGCATGCTACCCCGCAGGAAAAAAATTACTTGGCATAGCAAAAAAACTGCACATCTTATCTGCATCTGAATGTGTATACATCGATACTTGATTGATGCTTTATATGAACCCTTTTCACAGGACTGTATAAGACATAGAATTGCTTTTTTAGGACTTCTTCCACTATTCCTTGTTCATTCTCACTATAAGACAGCTGAGATTAGACACCCTCTAAAACATGGCTCAAAGGCCAAATGATAATAACAATAATAATTCATTGCATTTATATAGCGCTTTTCAAGACACCCAAAGCGCTTTGCATAGTGAGTGTGTGTGTGTGTGGGGGATATGACACCTCATCCACTACCAGTGGCCAAATGACTCAAATGTACTCTTTAAATACTCTTTAGTCTTTAATAGAAACCACTTTGCTCACAGAACACACAAAACATACAAAACATACACTGGTGTGTGTCACACACACACACTAAAGACAAGTGTCTTTTATTTAAGGCATAGCCATGAATAGGTGATTAATTATTCATGGCAGAAATGGCACAGAAATGTGCCACTGCAGACAGACGGATCACTCATTGGAGCTTTTAAAGACCCACTTCTTATTACATGCGCTGACATGCACATCGGTGCTCTTGAACACTCGAGGGTCGCCGAGTATTCAAAAAGGAGGAAAGGGAAGCTGCTCACCCAGAGAGATGCGTGTCAATAACATAAGTGAGTGCGCCAAAGAGTTTTGTGTGAGCGCAAGCTACGTTGCTGGTTCGATCCCTGGCTCTCTAGCCAACTGTCGAGGTGTCCCTGAGCAAGACACCTAATCCTAACTGGTTGTTTGCGCTTTGGATAAAAGCGCTATATAAATGCAATCCATTTGCCAAACATCGTTGTGTAGGCTAGGTCACGTCACCTCTATTCAACATCTTGCCCTTCACCCCGGTACATATTTTCCATCGAACATGCCCTGTTAAACCGGGAAAAGCTGTCGATAGGCAATGTTTCAGAACAGATACCTCGTGGACGTCTAAAGCTCTGCAGGTGCAACGCATTTCATTGACATTTACCGTCATTTTTTCCCTTTCACTCTTGTTTTGGTTGGAGACAAACCAGCCAATTAACTGCAGCACAAACGCCTACCTGTCTTCACCGGGAACATGTTTATTGGTTGATCTTTTGTGCCTTTTTCACACCATTGGCTGATTAGTCATCTTCGTATCGACAGCAGGTGGTGGGCGTGTGAGATCTATGACCATTAGAAGCAGAGACAGAATATGAGTCACCGACGCGCACATATGCGCTCGTCTTGAGTCAGTCTTGAGAAACTTGAGAGTTGTGTTCGCTTGCATCCAGAAAAGTGCTTTTGATTGTGCCATATAAAGTGTCAATAAAGTTTCCGTTTCAAAAAATGGGATCCACAAAACGAAACTGTAATAAACACTGGAATACTTCACTCTTTAGCCATTTTGCCATTCAACAAATAATAATCTAAGTAATAAGAGGACATTGGTCCTTTATTTGCCACACGGTCGGCACTTCAACCACACACTGTGAGCGGCGACACACACGCAATTATCGGCGTCGCCGGTGGAATGCCTTCTCTGCGTTTATCTCATCCTGACCGTCCTCCCCCAGGGAAAGCCAGGAGCAGTGGGCAGCCATCAGTAAGGCGCCCGGGGACCAAGTCCAAGCGCTCAGTCCTGTCCTGGTCAGGGACAGGACCGATGAGCAATCTGTTCTTCTGCATGTTTTTGTTGTGGGGTTATATG
>OMKP01081490.1:0-13354 GCA_900302375.1 Bathygadus melanobranchus
CAAAATAACACAGTGAGAATATTTGTTGGATTCTGAGCGCAATTATGTTGACAAATGGGCTGTTGTTTGCATCCAGGATCTGAGTTGCCACGAAATGCTAAATCCTGGGAGTTGATCGCAGCATTACGCTTGAACGAATCTCACAGATGCAGTCATGTTAACTTTACCCGATGAACTGAGCAACCCGATGAACTGGTTGAAATGTCCTTGGACAGAGAGGACTATATGTCGAAAATATGTCGTATATGATGTAAACTATAAGCTGCCGGTGCGCTGTCCCAAATGAAAGATTCAGCTTATAGCAAATCCCGATAGCAAATCCTCAAAGGTGGACCGATAAGATCAAATAAATACATGCATTTTCATTCTCATATGGAAGCGGTTTTGACATCATTTCCCACATCACAGCGCACATCAGAGTACATATTGCTGCCTTATTGCGAATTAACATTTCAAAAAGGCCAATGAAAGAGACTGCAGCCTCGTTTGTATGTGTTCTGTCCTTGTGACCTCATAGATTTCAATCTCGGCCTTTGCGTCACATGACAGTGGAGTCCTCGGAGGACTACGGACGGTCCATGCGTCTGTGTGCGTGACTGCATGCACTTTGTGACATGACATTTGCTTTATTAGAAATGGCATTTCTCAGAGTCCCCCGCTACGACTCTGTGGCTAGAACGGCCTTTTCTGTCAATTATTTCATTTTTTTTTACCGTTAATGGAAGGAAATTGACAATTTCCTTCCTCAGAGATACAAATATATTGAATAGAGGGAAAGGGCAAGGGTCACACTTGTCCATGCACTGCCCAAAATAAATACAATAATACAAATATTGCCATTTACCGCCACCTGCATGGTACAGGGAGCGCAACAAACTCACCCCCACGGCATTGGACTTGGCTGGGCTTCCCCCCTGCCTCTCTCCGCACTATAGGACGTTAATGGTCCGATCATGGGTGTAAATGACCTTGGATCTCTGCTACGGACCATGAAGACTCTGGCTGCGTGAGGCCGCTATCTGCGTTCCAACCGTGGGGGACCCGTGTGGTCGGCCCGTGGTCCTCAGATGGTGTCACTCAACCACAAGAGCGAGCAGGAGGAAAAGCTCTTTTTTTGTAATAGCTTTTAATGGCTGCAGCGCAGAGCTGTAGCCGCGTGATGGAATCGCGCCACATGTGCGCAGGTCGTAACGTCCACATGTGGACACACAGGTACACATAGACAATGTCGACGTTATGTCATTTTCGCTGTCGTTAATTTAACTGTCTTGGAGCTGGGGTCATGGTCAAGTCCTGGTCAAGCTCTGTAGACGGTGTCCTCGAAGACATAATTAACGGTTCTCTGCTTTTTCCTTTCCTCTCCTTCTACCTTGACCTCGTCTTCGTCTGTGTGTGAACATAGCAGTGTGCGGTCTGTCTCTGTATGACAGGTGGTCTGGCCTGACCTTGCCGTCCCAGGAGGAACCCAAGGTCACAACGTCTGATTGTCTCCTGGATGGACGGGAGCAGGTACTATACACGCGCACACACACACACACACACACACACACACAAGCACACACGCACACACACAAGCACGCACGCACACACACACACACACACAGACACACATTCTCACACACACCTCCATAGAGGGACACTTTCACACAATCCGCAAAAAATAAAAATGATTTGAAGCTTGCAGCATTGGGCGTTAGATGTGATGGGATTGTTTTCACAGCTGCACACTTGGCGCCGATGCTCGGGGCTGTAGCGAGGGCTTTGTGTCGGGCGAGAGAGCAGTTCAAAGGGGAAACGAGAGAGACTGGGGCAAGGGGTGTGTGTGCCGCTAACGGCGCGGCAGAGCAAAGCGAGTAGGACAGGTTGAGGGAAGAGGAGAGGAGATGAGGAGGAGGAGGAAGCTTCTTTTGCCTGTGAGCGATCGCACTGCCTTCGGCGATCGTTACTGCCGAGTCGTTGACCCCAAGTCATTTCACTATTGAATGTCACTATTGAATCAGAGGCGTCTTTAATGAAATCACGGAGGCAGACGGTACTAAACTCCACAGTTCCCCTCTCCGCCCTGTTCCTCCGCCCCTAATGCAGTGAGTGAGTTAATGATGTAACGGTGGCGTTTCCCCAACATACACACACACACACAAGAAGAGAAACCATGTCGTCCGACGCCTTGATAACAACTTGCTGTTGACTTGAATTATACCGTAAAGCCCAATCGATGTGTCGATCCAGGATCAAATATCCGTAGATGTGGTGTAAAACAAGAATAAGTTGCATGCGAGACGGTCGCTTTTTTCACCACCAGCATGTCGGCCATCTGTCTGATGACAAAAGCAGTCCGATTCGACAGTGTTTGCGATGTATTAAGTCAATCCTGCCGTTGAATAGAAATGCCAGTGATATAGGAACACCTAATTCTACTACTAACATGTTTGCTTTCCAGCCACTTGGGTTCCAAAACAAGGGTGCAGAGCAGACTTTGTGTGTTGAAAGAGAGCTCTCCATGTCTATTTAAGCATTAGCGCAGTGCCTGTAATCTATCAACAGGATACTTAAAATCCCTGTTGGACCGTTATAGTGTTTCTGCGGTTTCTACCAATGAAAATCAAACTTACACAACCTTTAAAACACTTTGGGACGAAGAAAAATGGAGGCAAATCCCCGACTCCGAGCAGCCTCCCGGTTTTCAGTAGGCCTGAATGATTGTTAGTGCCAGGGTTGAGGATGACTAAATCTCTCTTGTGGCAACGCAACGCTCTTTTATGGGAAGGAGACTTGAGGATAATTATTTAGTCACATGCAATGCTGTTCTAATCAAAACAACTTTCCTCCGTGCGGTAATGTGGGATAAGTCATCGCCTCCTTTAGGTCTGCACCACAAATTGTGTCATAGACTTTGGGCATAGGCTTTGGCTTCTTGTGAAGCAGGTATTGGCTACTCCCTGTTATTGTTGTTGTTCACGGACATAATAGAAGCGTTTCCAGCCAATGATCCACTTGGAAAACACAGCAATTTAGAGTGCAATCAATGCTTAGCTTTCCGTGTCTCAGATCTACGATCGAACTGAGAAACACAAGCCAGTGTGTTGTCTCCAACAAGTATTTATCTGAAAGGAGACACTTTGTTTTATCTATCTTATAGTTTCTGAGGCAGGACGTAGTATCTGGTAGTAAGTAATGCGTGGTGTAGGTGACTCATGGCAGTTCAGGGTTACAGGCGAGGTTAAGAGAGACAGACGGCGGAGAACACAGGCGCTCTGGTTAGACATGTCATCGTCGCATCGGGGGATTTACTGGACAGACTAAAACCCCTGTCATGCCGACTCATGGGTTGAAGGAATTCAAGTAATTCAACATTTCACCGCAGCTCTTGGTTGAAATGCATAGAGAATCCATGCCAGGGCCCGTGTTATGTATAGTGTTTGTTGTATTTTGTGTTTGACTATATAAATTGGCCATTGTGAAATGAATGGCTCACAAAAACCAGAAACCTCACAGCTAGGAATACACAGTGCCTGAACCCTTCCGTAATATAATGGGATACAAACGAATCTAAATTGCCTCATTTGCAGAAGCTATTTACTTTATGTTAATACCAGCGCTCGTTTTGTGTATTTGTCTGACAAAATGAGGTCAATTATTTTGTATCCTTCTGTTTCAGCGTGATTGAATTGTGAGAAATGCAATTCAAGCCAGAGATTTATTTTACTTTAATTACCTCCGTCTACTGTAATGAACCAATTAGCAGTCTCGTTAAAAGTTCTCTCTATCTTGTTCTGACTTCGCGGGTATATTTTTTCCGCTAAAGGATATTGCGCTGTGATTGTTGGACTGTATTGGATTCCCTGTGTCTCTGCACTTTTGTGTATGTGGGTAGTCTTTGTATTTTCTTAACTTGAAAGTTTTGACATGTTATTGCACTTTGAACAAAAGCAAATTCAGTGAGTGAAACCTCATACATGGCTATAAAGTCATTTGGGTCTGGCTCCAGCAGGGAGCTCCTACATGTCTTCCTGACAGTATCTCTGAGGACATTCGTGGGCCCTTTGGCTTTGTAAGGAAAGGTGATACGATAAAGCAGCTGCTTGGTCTCCACAGCCTGGCTGGCCTCTCTCCCAGCAGCTGGCTGTGTGTGTGTGTGTTTGTCTGTGTGCGTGTGTGTGTGTTTGTCTGTGTGTGTGTCTGTTATGGAAAGGCCATTGGGGACAAAGCCGTCTGGGAAAATACACCTTAACCATGCAAATTGGACCGCGTAAAAAATAAACGCCCTAAAAATACCACCAAAGCGAGTGTGTGTGTGTGTGTGGGGCGCGGGGTTGTCAACATGTACAAGTTTGACGTGCGCATTTTGCCCGGCGGTGAAATTTCCCGTGTTAAAAGGGTTATTTTGAAAGTGTTCATTTTGGCCTTTCTTCCGTGTCAACGCGGTTATTGTGAACGCATTTATTTTTTTATGCGGTCCATTTTGCCATGTTAAGACGTTATTTTTGGTTTCGTCCCCGATGACTTTCCATAGACTGTGTGTGTGTGTGTGTGTGTGTGTCTGTCTGCGCATGTATATATGTGTGTGTGTGTGTGTGTGTGTGTGCGTGTGCGTGTGCGTGTGTGCGACAGGTGCACATGCGTTAAGTGAAAGTGCATGTGGACGTTATCCCATAACTCTCGGCAGACACCGTGTTGAGGTGGGAGCAGGTCGAACATGAACATGTTTGGAATACTCTGTAGACCTCCTTTGGATTTGATTAATGATTCTTAACATCAACAAGATTTTTTGGGGATGAGCGCCAACGTCACCCTGCTCGCTGTTTGATTAATTAGGGAGAATTATAATGGGAAAAATACTCAAAGATCTGTTCTATATATAGTATTTACAGTATATATACATATTGTAAGCTGATACAGGTGGAGTTTGGACTCCACAGTGGTCTCTGCAAAATAAATAGGCTATATACAGTGTATTTAAGTCTTCTAGAATATCTAAATGTACTTTATGTATGAGATTGTGGTCCATTGAGATCCACATGAGCTAGTTCATGATTTGCAAACAATAAATAAATTGCAAATGTATACATAAGCTGATCAGCTTAAATTGTAAGACTCCTCGTTGCTTGTCATTGTCACAATAGAAGACTTGGGCAGGGCTTGTTTTGGGCTCATGTTCCTTCAGTGTTCTCAATCTGGCAACAAGCGTCAGCTTCAAACTTGGACTGCAGTACCCATCTTAAACACTCTGTGTCATTTCATTCCTGCTGCGGGGATAGTGAACTTGACCTCTGTGGAAAGTCTCAGATTAGCACTTGGTTTTAAGTAAAGCAAACAGGATGTACATATTTCACTAGGGCCATGCACCTCTCCCAGTTACCATGATTCATGGCATTCTCCCTGGATGCACAGACAGTGTCTCCTGTCTAAAACAGGCCTTGCCTGCAGCATGAATTAGTAGCGAGTTCATGAAGTGTATTCTTTGTTCATCTTGGCTTTAATTAAAAAAAAGAATAATTAAATTCGAAATGAAAAATGAATAACACATTTTTACGAGGGAAGGAATTATTTACAGAAGTCATAGTCAATGTAGTCGGGGCAGAGGACAGAGGACCAGAGGAACATTGTTTTTCGGTTGGCACAAAGCGAGAAAAAAGGATCCTTTTTCCATTTTGGTGCGTCTGGCGTCCTTCCTGTCCCTGACCCCACAGGTCAAAGCAACATAATGAAGGCATTCTAGAGTTTCTCCGCACGCTGTTCACTGACCACTCATGGAATATCCCCGTCTCGGCCTCGTTCTGCTCGTGTTGATTCAACGTGACCTCTCGGTCCTGAACTTCTCCAGCTGAATTCTAGATTTCCTGGGACAAGGCGCTGACAGGTATGACATATAGTTGCTGTGGGGGCGTCTCCACGCCTGGCCGTAGAAATATCACCGAATATGAAATATATATTTATATAAGCGCATCCCATTATCCCACCACACAGCTTTTCTCTATAAGACTCATGTATCAGTGTCTTCAGGGCTAATGCGTTCCGCATCAGAATAATATTTGTGTTGTCTTGCGGTTGATGGCATCCACCCCAGACCAGATCTGCCATTACTTGATCCTTCTCAAATCTTTTGCTATTTTTTCTTCATTTTCTTTCTTGAGAATTGGAGCTTCTGGTCTCGGAGACCACAATACCTCTGGGTAGATTGCTAACTCTCATTAAATTATCCCAGAAATAACGGCCCTGTTTTAAAGTCTTATAGGGGCGGGACTGTGAGAGGGGATTCAATCCACAAACCACTTATACTGACGCATCCAGAGGCTTGAAGCAGGTCCTCTGGGATGTCTCCCTTAAAGTCACTTCCAATTTAGTCTGAAATCCACTTGAACACAGACCAGTGGACCACATCTTCTATCTTAATATCAATCGTCTACCAAGGAAACATGTCGGAACAACTCAAATATTTAGTATTTTTTTGTTTCTATTGAATGCCAAACAGTATCCCCCTGTAAAAACACGCTACACAATGATGTTCTGAGAGTTCATACATCGGAAAGGATTCTCAGGAAACCGTAGGGGTTTTCTTAGTTTCTGTGGCAATGCATGCACGGTGCTGGAATGTCCTCCCAAGTGTAGATAAAAGACTTCTTGTCCCACTGTGCTCTGGATGACTATTGTAGAAAAGCCGCTCAATCTCCACACCACCCTGCAGACCGGGCTGGATTCCTCTCTTCTAGGGACCCTTTCCTTTTTTGGCGGCATGTAATAAGTGCAGATTCCAAGCCGACAACACATCGCCGCCTGCCAACGCGATGGTAGGGGGCGGTGGTAGCATGCTGTTGGACTTGAAGCTACAGCAGGGCTTGTAAATTATTCACCATGAGGCAAAGAAAAACTCTTCATCTCTGCGGTGTGGTGGAGAGGCCTTTGTGTAACGTCGGTGAATGTGGGTAAGGAAGACGGCGCCCGGTCGGGGTGAGGCAGCTCATGCCGAGATGTGAAGAGGGATAAGGGCCAGACGGATAAGGTCAAGATTAGTCTGGGCAAAGGGCTTGGGAAGCAAGGCTCGAGGACGTGAATACATAATTCATCTGAATATTTTGCTTGTGGACAAAGAGGCGAAATAGGGGGCCATGTGTTCTTTATCATCTCCGGATCGTCCATATTTGGAATGGCGAAGATCAGATCTTGCCATGGTTAGTTGGCATGATCCTCCCTTGGCTCAACTGCCACCACGCAGTTCAGTTTTGCTTCAGTGCTCTCTTTGCATTTCTGCCATCAGCAGGGCCTGGATCGGGGAGATTGGGGGAAGGGATTCTGGCAAAGCACACACTGATCCTAGGAGTAGACAAAAATGGGAAAGGAAATATGTCTTGAAATCAACCCCTTGCCGTTTCTAATTGTCTCTTCTTTCCTCTTGCTCCCCCTTTCTGTCCCTCCCCCCTCTCTTCTTACGGTTTCCAGTTCCCACCTCAACGCCACGCTGGGGACCTCCACAGAGAACAGGGGGCTGGGCTGGGCTGGACTGGGAAACGGGAGCCGGTTCCCAAGCCAAGACGGCGTGGTAGGAGATGTTCCGCTTAGAGCAAGGTTGCCACGTTCCCCACAAGTATGAGCCAGAGTCCTGACAGCCATGTTCGGGGGAGTCAGGGGAAATTACAGGGCCTGAAGAAAACCTGCAAAAACGACATTCCCAGAGAGTCCATGGGGTGCCGCATCGACACTCAATAGATGAGCATGGAAACACACATTGAGCTTGTTGTTCCTCACACATGGGAAATAATTAAGCTACGTTTCTGGCGCCGAGAGAGCCTGGGAAATATTTATTGGGCTAGGGGTGTTCTCTGGGAAGGCCGAGAATGGCACGACCTGGAAAACTTTGAGGGTGCACTTTTTGTTCAACATAACAGACAACATAACAACAAAATCACTTGAAAAACGTTGAAACTTTTCTCTATAGCCCTGTAATTGTCCTATAACTTCAATCTGCATCCTTGACATAAGTAGAACACAACCTTACACAGTAATATTTACAGTCATATAGATTACTCTGTTGCATTGTTGTGGTTCATTCAATGCTTAAGAGGTTAGTTTTTTAAAGCCTGTGTATCCCAGCTGAATCGTAGTCCAGAGAAAAGATTTACCATTCCCGTATCGCCCTGGAAGGATACTTTAAACCTCATCACCACAGAGAACGTCTAAACCATTTGCTAAACGCTGAGTAATTTGGTTTTACGTGTCGTGGTTACTCTGCAAAATCAAAGGGATTATACGAAACGTGTTTCGAATTTGAGATACAACCGCACATACATGGTCCACTAGTGTTTGGAAAATATGAAATATGATAATGGGATTCATTCATATTTCTATACATAAAGAACATCGGCTACATGTACATCCGTCAGCAGCATCAAGATGAAGAGATGCTTTTAATGTGCGTCTCGGCTTAGAGAGGTTCTGTGGATCATCGTGGTAGTGAACGTCACGGATGCTCTCTGTTTGGTGATTATCCCCTCGGGGCCCCCATTCAAGGGCTGATGTGTAATGAGGGCAAGTGTAAGGGGAGAGGATGAAGCATTGTTTAAACAAAGATATTAATGGAATGTGTTTTATCTTTGACTGTGTATTTCAGGGTTTTCCTTGGATTCTACTCAAGAGTAATTGGTGGTGGGTTCTCTGTTTATTGTAAAAGAGATTGTAAAAGATGATTTCTTTTTCACTGAATCAACTCATATTTCATAGAAATAATGAAATAATAGCAGACTTTAATAACATTCACCCCAGATAAACTCGGTGGACAAAATAGTAGTCTAGGTTTAGCAAGTTTCTGCTTTGGTAGCAACTTCACAATGGGGAGAGAATGGACAATCAGCAAGTCTCAGGAAACTTTGCATTATTAGAAATACAAGGGGTGTCCAAACACACATTATGAGGAGCAATCACACAATGTGTGTGAGTGTGAGTGTATGTGCGTATAGACATGTTGGTGTGTGGATGTAGGTGTGTGTGCGTGCATGCGTGTGTGTGTGTGCGTGCATGTGTGTGTGTGTGCACCCAGTATAAACTAGAATCATACTTTTACATTCAGCTAACTGCACTGAATACATGAGTGAGTATCAGAATGACCCGGGCCCTAGAAAAGCATCATAACCCAGACCTGTGCCTTGTCATTGTCTCTCTCAGCTCAACTGTCAGGCGCAGTCTGCTTGTCTGACCGCTAATGTTGGAATAAATGCTGATGTGGTCCACGTACTTTATTGTGTTTTCTATTTTACAGGAGACTATAAAGTGTGAGTGGAAAGCTACTGTTGTCACAGCGGGAGTCCCCAAGCTACCCTTGGGAACAAACAGAATGTTTTATTTTCCCTTTCATTTATCTTTCACAAGGTCGAGAAAGAAGAAAGGGATTTATTATAATATAACGTAGGTCTAGAGTGTGGTCCTGAAAGAACAAAGGGATTTATTATTATGTAACGTAGGTCTAGAGTGTGGTCCTGAAAGAACAAAGGGGTTTATTATTATGTAACGTAGGTCTAGAGTGTGTAGCGTCGACACCTTTTTCTTCTTCTTCCACTCAGGTTATTCAGCGCTGCACAACTGTGTGTTCACTGTCCAGCGAGTTTAACGATAATGTGTTTAAAGGGACAGTGTGCCATTAAAAAAAGGACAATTCTGAGTGTTTGGTAGCAAATGCACACACCACAACACTAATACACTGTGAATCGTTACTGCAGTCATAAAATGGCATCAAAATGATGGTGAAAGATATTGAAACTGCTGGTGGAGCTTAATCGCTTGTGTGCTTATTTATAAAGAAAGACAGGTAATTACTGTGAATTCATGATCATTGGATTTGATGGATCAAGAGTGGCTGCATTCTCTCAATCAATTGGATTATTACATAAACCAATTATTGCATGAACAAGTGTAACGGTTAATATAGGTCCGTGCAGAAGGTTTATGGGTTTATTCTTTGAAGCGCTACATCTCGGAGTTCGAACGAGTAAAAACCCATGGCTGGATCTGGAAGGTCCGGCTTCCAGTGCTTTACGACCAGCGTGACCAGATGAGATCAAGGGCGGTGCAGGGGCGTAGCGGGCCTTGGACAAGGTCTATAAATGTAGAGGGTGACTTCCTGTCCTTTATTTCCTTTCTTTTATTTAATTGAGACAGCTGGTTTCGATCACCGACCGTGCGCCGGATGTAGAACCAGGTTTTTAATCTAAGAGGTTACCTTAACAAGGCATGTATGGCTTTCATTTTTGCAACTTGTAATGGACTAGGTTTAAGATGAAAGCGGGCAAGTTCATTACGACAAATTGAACAGGGCAAATGTACAAAGTAAATGGTATGAATGGGCTACGCTGGGAACACTCACAGATAACACCATAGGTCTGCATCATCCTGTAGGAGCACTCCTTATCCCAGAGGTCAAGGGGTCAAGGACATCTGAAATACACACTGCTGGACTGAAGCATTACTTACTCACCTGAGAGATAAGGAGAAGTATATACATACTGTATATATATATACAGCACCTAATCTGAATAAACATAGATAATGTGCACCTCAGCGGACTAGAATCAGATGTTTGGATATAGTGTGATAAACATAGTGCACACTATTCATGCAGTGTGTTGCAATATTAAGCATCTTTCAAGTGTAGACTCGCTTTGGTCAGTAGTCCACTTGAGAAGCAGAATAAAACCCATAGTTATGTTCAACCTTCACTGCAGCTGCCTTGATTTGGCTGGAATTTCCTATCCTATTTTCCTATCCTATTTTCCTATATTATTTTCCTATCCTATTTTCCTGTCCTATATTCCTATATTATTTTCCTATCCTATTCTTCTTTTAGTCATTGATAGTTCTCTCTCCCTCTCCCTCTCTCTCTCTGTCTTCCTTCGCTATAGAGAGCCTAAGCCCCTCCCCTTCCGGTGGACCACCATGGGACCTTATTTCAGAAAAAAATCTGTGACAAATACGTTTTGGATCCTGTTTGAATTGTGTCATGAATTACACATACGATGTTTATCAATTTAAAAGATAATATTATGAAGATAATAAGAAGGTTGCAGTTTGTCGTAAAACTGAAGTATAATTACAAAACATAATTGGAAAGACTACACACCCAAGAGTCACGTAAGCGACTCCGACTTTAATCATTTGCAAAGTTATCTTTTGAATTGACAAATGTCATGTGTGTGTAATTCATGGCACAGTTCAAACGGCATCAAAAAATAATTTGTCTCTCTCCGTTGGCTACCGTACATATTTCTTCCGAAATAAGGTCCCACGGGGCGAAGGGGAGGGACTCTCTATTTGATATTCATTCCAGCTTCTCTTCATCTCTGCTCCCGTTGCTTCTTTACAATCTCACTCACCTCTCTTTCCCCCCCTTTCCAAATTCCTTTTTGATATTCATCCATGGCTCTCTCTCTCACCCTCTCCCCCGCATCCTCTGCTTCCTGCTCCAGTGGATCTTCATACCTCCCTCCCTTCTCTTTCTCTTTCTCGCGCTCCCTCTCTGCTTCCTCCTGTATTTAATCTTCCATCTTCCTCCCTCTCCTTGCTCTTATGTGTCTCCTGGTTTTTCCATTTTCTTTGCACATTCAATTAAAATGGGGCCCACATAAGACCACCTATTCCGCCACAAAGGCAATCACATAATCGTACACTAATAAAATAATACAAAATAAAAACAAACAAACAACTCCCCTGGTCCTGGGCGCTGTGCTTACTTAGAGTGGAGTTAAAGCATCAAGATATTCAGATGTATTGTCATTATGAGACAGGCGACGAAGACAAGAACGCAGTCATAACACAGATGGCTTGCGTCGGTGTTCGCGTTCATAATATTCCGGACACCCAATTAAAATCAACAGCCTGTGCAGGTACGCACAACCTCCACCGCACACCCAATACACCATCGCCCACCCCCGCCCTTAAATGAGTCTGCTTTTAGACTGGCAGCCACACGAGTGCACGGTGCCCTCTTCTTCTGCTTATTTTCACAGCTTCCGCTGATTTCCGTCGCGCTGCAGCTGGCGGGTATGCTAGCAGGTATGCTAGCAGGTATGTGAACTGTGGCGCGACTCCCTTCTGTTTCCAGGGTCTGCCGCTGGCGCCCAGCCCAAAGCACCGGCTGCCTGTGTTTGCTTTAGGAAAACAATGTTTTTGAGTGTGCACTGGAAAACTTCACGAGGAGACTTTTAATATGTTCCCCTCTCCTCCCCTCTCCTCTATAGCCGACATAGAAATATACATCCTGTGGACTTATGTCTAAAATGCCTTGATGCCGGAGTAATGGGAAGCAATACGTGAGTTACAGACACATTTTGCAGCTATTGAAAGGAACCCACACAGTTTCGCACAGCGCCTCCCACCAACAGCTCAAGGTAATGATTGTCCCGTATAAGAGGAACCAGCGTCCTGCTGGTGGTGCCACAGTACTGGGAGGATGTCAGGCCTGGTGAAAAGCTCATAAATCACCAAGCTGGAAACCCTGGTGTGGAGTGTGATGGATTGCCTGGAGACGACGGCGTACATGTCACGAGGAGCAGTCACAACTGTTACCGCACAAATGCCGTGTGTGTGTGTGTGTGTGTGTGCGTGCGCGCGCGTGTGTGTGTGCGTGTGCGTGTGTGTGCGTGTGTGTATGCGCAATTTGGGCATATGTGTTTACATGCATGCAAATGTGTTAACCGTCTGTTAGCCTTGGGAAAATAGCATCTGTGTGTGTGTGTGTGTGTGTGTGTGTGTTTGTGTGTGTGTGCGCATATGTGTGTGCATGTGTGTGTGTGTGTGTGTGTGTGTAGGAGTCTTAACTGCCTCAGCTGTGGCTAGGCCGACAAGGCGTGGGCCCGGGTGTGAGTATGCCCACACACACATGGCGTGGCGACAGGGAAGCAGCATGGAGAGTGCCCTGTGGTGGCCATCTTGAGACAGATGGCGGCAATACAGTTAACATCTGTGTGAGGCCGCTCCTGCGGTACAATAAATCCACCCTCTCCACCCTACGAGGCACGGCACGGCACGGTGGCCGGGGTCATTACGATACGCTGCGTGATCCCGCAGGGTGGCCGGGAGACTCATTAGTTTGCACGGGGAGACGGAGGGCGGCTGAGGGTTGTTGGGAGATCGCGCGCGGGCGGGGGAAGACGCAAGAAGCTGCTCCCGGGGAACAGGTGCTCTGTTTGTAATCCTCCACCCGGGTTTAAACTCCACGTTCTCGTCCCTCGGCTGGAGCATTCACGGAGGAGGACGGCCGTGTACGCCCTCATTCGAATAAACTGACAATGGTGTCTTTGGAATCTCTTATTATAAATGATGGATCTGTAGCTAGATTTCTAGAAGCTAATACACACAGTGGGGGGGTGGA
>OMKP01081493.1:0-11623 GCA_900302375.1 Bathygadus melanobranchus
ACGCGCTTACAGAGTAATTCTTGACGTTGATCTTGACTCCAGCTTTGGCTCCTCCGAACGGCACATCTGAAAAACGGGAAGGGGTTACAGTACAGATTACAATCAATATACTGACCCTGTAACGTAACGTGATGACCCTCAGACTGTTAAGAACAGTATTTTGAATCCATAAGCATATTATGATATTCATAGACATCATGTAAAATTCATGGCTTACCAACCACGGCACACTTGTAGGTCATGAGAGAGGCCAGGGCTTTCACCTCGTCCACGGACACGTCGGGGCTGTAGCGGATACCTGGAGGACGCACAGAGGTCACGCACAGAGGTCACGCACAGAAGGGAGTCATGCTAGTTACCACGTCAGCCATGTGACAAAGTGCACTGGCTTAAAAGCCCCAGCTGGTAGAAAAGTGCAAATATCAGAAATACGGGCACTTTCCTACTAGCAGGGGTAACGTTTCCTACTAGCAGGGGTAACGTTTCCTACTAGCAGGGGTAATTAACGTTTCCTACGAGCAGGGGTAACGTTTCCTACTAGCAGGGGTAACGTTTCCTACTAGCAGGGGTAACGTTTCCTACGAGCAGGGGTAATTAACGTTTCCTACGAGCAGGGGTAACGTTTCCTACGAGCAGGGGTAACGTTTCCTACGAGCAGGGGAATTAACGTTTCCTACGAGCAGGGGTAACGTTTCCTACTAGCAGGGGTAACGTTTCCTACTAGCAGGGGTAACGTTTCCTACTAGCAGGGGTAACGTTTCCTACTAGCAGGGGTAACGTTTCCTACTAGCAGGGGTAACGTTTCCTACTAGCAGGGGTAAGCCACGTTTTAGCTGCTGCAATTTTTATATTATATAAAATATGAAGACAAAGAAAATCTAAGCTAGCTATGGCAACATAGTTTGAGAGTGGTTGAAGACAGAAAATTGAATAGCTGTCATCCCTGAACAGAATGAACAGTGCGAATTAAGATGAGGCTGCACTCAGAGGAGACAGAGGACGCAGGCTCCACATTAAAATCAATAACAGATGTCAAGAGGAAAGATTTGATTGAATTACAACTCAGATAGGACCACGAATCAGAGCGCACGTTCTCTGCCGTCACAGCACACATGACGATGTACATATCAAAGGTCAATGATTTAGTACTAACATTTACAGTCACGTGGCAGGGAGGTGGGAGAGGCTAAGCCCTGATGAAATAAGACCCCAGAGTTACTTGTCCTCAATATATGAGAAGCTAGTAGTAGGCCTAAGCTGCTGCCGTCACCTTGGCAACAGCCCTTTGCTTAGCGTGGCTGAGATGCCAAATTGTATCAAAACCTATAAAATCATCTGGGATCAGCTAGGCTGCCTTTGTGTCTTCGAACCCACCCATTGGCAAAACGACATTACGTGTGAGCTTGCTGTCATGAAGCCGTCCAATAAGCAGAGTTACATTGTATAGATAACCGCAGAGACAGCTTGCAGCTCAGCAGAAAAAAGACAAAAACGTGTCTTGTTTTCCCACGCAGGCGTATGGGTGTGTCCTTTATGATGAGCTGACCGCCAAGGAGAGCACAGGGAAGAAATCACAGAGACAAGCCTCACGTCTGTTCGAACTGCAACTTAGAGGCGTTAATGACATCATCATCTGGCCGCATCAATCAGTGAAATCACTCCGTGCCCTCAAACCATTCCTGCTAGTATGTCAATAGTGCAGCCTCAAGTAACACACACACACCTACTAGAGTACACATATGATGAGCCCCTCCCACTAAAGTGTCTTTTCATTCCTCACTCTCCACTGGTTTACCAGAGGGAACCCAGGGACCACAAAATAGCATTAGGAGAGGGTGTGTGTAATATATGCAAATAGGCCTTTCATTGTCACCCCTCTTCCACTGCCACAGCCTTGAGTATGTAAACACTAGCCACCACAGCAGTCTCATGGATCAGACATGGGAGAAGAGACATTGCTGCTGAACGGATGTTTAGCGGGGGGGACGACAGTAGCTCAGGGGGTAGAGCGGTTGCTGGTTCGATGCCCGGCTCCGCCTAGCTAATTGTCGAGGTGTCCCTGAGCAAGACATCTAACCCTAACTGCTCCCGACAAGCTGGTTGTTACCTTGCATGGTTGACACCACCGTCGGTGTATGAATGGGTGAATGTGAGGCAAATGTAAAGCGCTTTGGATAAAAGCGCTATATAAATACAGTCCATTTACCATTTAGCAGAAACAAGTGTACATTTAGGGCATTTAACAGATGGCTGAAGATTTTGTCCAGCGCAACTTACAATAAGTACACAGGATCAAGGGGGGATGGGATTGGAACCCTGGTTGGGTAAGTGGGAGTGGGTTAGGGAGGAGAGGTGGTGGGGGTTAAGGGGGGAAGCTATGCAGAGTCCAGGTGAACTCTGAACAGGTGTGTCTTGAGTCTCTTGCGGAAGCTGGTGAGCGACTTCCACCACTGCAGCACCAAAGCAGAGTAGAGTTGTGACTTAGCGATGGCGGTAACAGCCAGAGAGAGCAGAGAGCACAAGAAAAGCAGAGTCTGCGTTTCAACTGAGTTGACTTGCCAACAAGCGTTCATTTTAAGGGAGTTCCTTAACAAAACCGAAAATTCCAAAACACTCTGGACCAATAGCAGGGCCTTCATGGTGAACCAAGGTTACGCGGTACTTGTTGCACACAAATGGCAGAAGTATCCACTCTCATAACAAAACCTCCATGTCATGAGTTCCTGTTATGTTCCTGTTATGCTAAAGCTGTTCCTCCATGTCCGGAATCATCCTGTGAGCCAGAGGTGGAGTTACAACACTGCGGACAAAACTAAAACTTTCCACTCATTAGTATTTTCCCCTTCTCCTCCATGGGCGTGGTGGCATGCGCGCGCACACACACACACACACACACACACACACACTAAGCTGTTACTATGTGGAGTAGTTGTGGTGGCAGAAGGCAGCACAGAACCTCTGAAGGCACCAGCAGTCTGAGAGGAGAGAAACACAGCAGTGCTCGGTTACACAGTAGGAGGAACCAGCCTTTGTACTTTGCTCCTTCGCTGAGGAGACAAAGTACAACAGGTCTATGATCTGCGTCGATGATTAATCTTTGAAAAAAGGAGGAGAAAGGAGAAAAGGAGGAGAACACTCCTCCTTTAGTACAGGAACGCATGAGGCGTTGTTTGGGCGGGGGTGGGCACCAAACAGCACGACCATTGGACTATCTACTTGTGTATGAAGGACGTGGTGGTTTTTAGGTAGCCTACCCATGTATACTTGTATTGTATCGTGTGACAGACGTAGACTAATAGTGGCCTTGTTGTATTGGCAGTTATGGATTTTACAACCGGTAATGTTGGGCATAATGTTTTGATTACGAATGACTGGGAACTTGGACCCAGTCCATTATGGAGAGTGCACTAAAAGAACACATCACATTATCAGCGGCCCAAGCACGTTTCTAAAAGCTAAATACTAAAAACAGCAAAAATACCTCCCTGGAATAGGCCTGTGTTTAACTTCAACTAAACTGAGCAGGTACAACTGAAACTTTCGACAAAGTTTTATCACCAGCCCCGAGAGCAAATGAATGACACGACTACCCGGATGTCTCTTTCGAGTGCTGATAATATCACCATCCTACTCCTCCTCCTCCTCCTCCTCCTCCGTCCTATCATGGCACCCACCCCCAACTGTAACACAGCTGACAAATGGTAGTGCCAGACACACAACCACCCCTTCCATTTACCCACAATGCACTGCTGCAAGCCCTAATAACGTCCCTGCTTTGAACCTTGAACTGCAAATGCAAAAGAAAATCCATTCCCGCAGTACAATGTACCCTGGTACAATAAGGGTCTCTCAACCTCGTATGATATGCTGCTGCTTGTCCAACTCCACTAATGTAGCAGTTGTCAACAAGAGCCAATCTGCAATAGGGGCAGCATGTGTGTCGTGGACCAGGAATGCCAGGCTACTAGATAATTCCCTCTCTCCACAGCCCTCATGCGATTCATCGAAAGCCAGATACATTCATATCATATTTAACCTTGGTGCATTAAAAAATTGATGATCAAATACTAGCAGTTTAAAGGGTCATATCATTCGACACACACTCCACTAGCACTAAAACACAAATTGAAGAGGCCAATGTAGGTGGGTGACTGTGTGTTGGTGGGGGTGGGTAACCATAACAACATATCGCTAGCTTAGCTTCAGTGCAGTCCAGCCACAGGTGTACAGGGAGGTCACTCGACGACGTGACTTCAAAACATGTTGAGGGAAACACGTGTCGGCCATTTAACGGCATAACAGAATAAATGCACGACTGACGCACAAGTCGACCAGCTGGAGCTGCACTCACCACAGACCCCCAAATACCCTGGGCTGTGGTTAGCGCCAGTCCATGGCTTGTTTTTGTGCAAACTGCACAGTGCCTGGCTTAAAGCTACCGTCGGTGGGCTGGAGGCTCATCTTACCCCCTTTGCAGGGTGTCCTGTGCTGGCTGTGCTGGGCGCGGTATCCCTCCACCACCTCCCACTCTCCGTTGTCCCTCTTGATGGGGAACGACACGCTCAGGACGTGGTTGCAGGGCTTGATGATGCGCAGGATGCCCCGCACACGGTTCCTCTTCTGCTCGGGGGTCTCCCGGGTCTTCAGGTCTTCGATCAGCTTGTCTTCGACGATGGAGGCGCCGCGGTCGAAGAAGCCCTCGACCATCCTGAAGAAATTGGGATCGTCGGGCTTGTCCGCGGCGTCGGCATAGTGGCGGACCCGCAGCAGAGACGAGGAAGCGGGCAGAGCAGCGTCCACGCACCCCGAGGCCAGAGCACTACCCGCGGAGCGAGTGAGGAGCTCCCCGAAATACCTGTACATGGTTGAAGGCCAACTAGCTATACGCGTAAACTAAAAGTAAAAAAAAAAACGCAACGAAACAACAGACACAATGGGATGGCAACTAGGGGGGTGGGGTGGGTACAATGCCACAGTAGCTCCTCACCGTGGCCTGTCCTCTGGCAGAGTAGAGAATCACATGCTGTGTGTGCCTGCTTTAAAAGGCAGCAGGAAGCAAAGCTGCGGTGGGCTTCGCAGAGATGATCGACGCGACAGGAGGAGGGTCACAGATGTGCGCGCTCCCGCGGCAAGTCGCCGCCAGAGTGCGCTCTTGGATCTGCTGCGCCACTCTTGTCAGTTTACAAGAATGAGTGGAAATTCAATGAAGTCATTGTTTTAATTTCACTCGTGACGTTAGAAACCGCCGCCAGTGGAGAGGAAAGTCGTTTTTTCATTGTTACATATGTTTTGTATCAGTGGTTTTGTATCAGGCGCATACTCTCCAGGTCTGGCCATTAATTAGCAGAGCTTCTGCACTTTGTGTCTTCCCCTAACGGGCGCTTTCATATCTTTGCTGGCATCAGCATTTCATCCATTACTAACTCTATACTAGTGTTATATTTTAGGGTTATTACCTGGTGATATTTATGGCTGCCCGCAATTAATTTGTAAACGTAGAATTTACAATCTGTGAATGATTTAGTGTGAACTTATTTGGAAGAAGATGGCCACACAGACGCTACTTCCGACGGTTGAATTTGGTGCACTTTGGATCCAGCCTTCAATTGGTGTTCATTGACAACTCAGTGTGTGTGTGTGTGTGTGCGCGCGCGCGCGTGCACAGTTGACCATGTGTGAGGTGGGTTGGGGGTTAGAGAGGTCTGGCAAGCTGGTTCTAGTTGACAGGTTCTAGCTGGAGCGAGAAAACAAGGCAGTGTGTCTCTGTCTGAGGCAACTGTCTCAGCACAACAGCAAAAGCAACAGGCTTGCTCATCAGCCAATCAGTGAAGCCGCCCTGCAACCCGTTTCAGGGACAATACTTTGATCAGTGTGACATATTAGCGTATATAGCGTCCACAAATGTTTGTAGTTCTTCCCTCCATTACTTAATCTTCTGTCAATCGGGGGAACTAATCTGCCTGTGCGAACAAAGTGGCGCACACTCGTATTGTGATGGTGAACACGTGTGAGATCAGAGCCTCAATGACATGAAACGTCTGCGATATCCATTTCGTTGCCGCAAAATAAATTGCATACAATTTGACGTAATTTTAGCGAATTCAATTAGAGGTAATGTTGCAGATCAGGATTATTGAACACACGTATGAAGCAGCACTCTGTTCTATAAGGAAATAGCCAAGCGTGATGGTTCTCCTTTAAGACGGTTCTCCCGATTTTTACTAAAACTTCATACCGATTTTTAAGCCTGATTTTGACGAAGAACCCAAAGTTGTTCTCTAACAGAAGAGGCACGAGAGCAAGTGACAAGAGTGAGATGCCTCTGTAGCCCCTGGCCCATGCAGGTCCACACCTGTGGACTCTGTACAGAAGATAAGATTAGCACAAATAGACCACTATGCAAGGCACACTTGCACAAACACAGAGGATTGCGCAACGCAACCTGTTGATGGAACGGTGTGATCAGATGAGTAAGAACATGCGTTTACACTTCATCATGGGAACAACGGATCACGGGCCTACATTCAGTTAACAATTTCAATTCACAATTCCCAGGGTGGCGAACCTTGTTTTCTTTCAGGAAGAAAACTTCAGGGCCACATCTATCTGTTCTGAAGACCAGGATGTCTCCGTTTATCTGTCCATTGCTCCATCTCTGGTGTCATGGACGCAAAAAAAACAGAATACTGATACCCCAGCAGTCGCCATAGACACATAACCACCACCCATAGACGAAATACAGCATTGGAACGCGGCTTCTCCTGGAAATGAGGCGGAAGGAGCCAGGGGTTTAGTGGAGGTCAGGGTTAGGTGTCTTGATTAGGTTTTCTCTCGCAGACTATACCGTTTTTAGTTTAGACAATTTGTCCATGGTTATGGCAAAGTGGCACAAATAAGACACCAATCAGACCTAAAGGCGTTTGACTGAACTAAGATTTATCGCTGTCAAGGGAGGAAATGTGTTCATTCGACATTATGATTTCACTTCCCTAACAAGATAGGGAAGTAGGCTACCTAATTAGACACTATTAGAGAGTATTACACATTCTACAAAATCAAAGTTAAGCTCATTTGGTGTTAGTTGTTGATGTAGGTGTACTAGTGAAAGAAACACAACGCAAACAATAATTTATTGATCATGAATTCGATTGACTCGATGACTGTGATTTAATACTGGTGGTCTACTCTACATGTGCTTGTGGGATAAAATGGCGCAATAACTATTCACAACACTACCCTAACAATCTGGCGTGTGTGTGTCAAGTTTGGACTTCAAACGTCAAACGATTTCACAATCGTCTTTTATAATTGTATTATATTCCGCAAAATCTTCTAGATGGTGCTCGTGTCGTGTGTGAATGCATCTCTTTCACTCTCACTTTCTGCATGCGGTTGTGTCTTCCTCCAGTAAACTTTTACGGATCATTCAGTAGTAATCCATTAGTTTTAGGAGCACAAATGTCAATGATTACATTTGGGCGATAAAAACAGTTGACAATTGACAACACCACTTAACTTAACTCTCTCTGTTACATGTCTGTGCGCGTGTGTGTGTGCACGTGTGTGTGTGTGTGTTTCTCGAGCCACGTTATCACCTCAATGTCTTGATCTCTTCCTCTCCCCTCCTCTTGTTTTCCACTGGCAGCGGCTTCCAGTGATTTAGTGATTCAAAGGCTGCCCGCCTTCCAGTCATTGGCCAGCTGTCCGACAACACCCACCGACTGTAAGGAAGGTGGTGGTGAGGGGTGGTGCAGGGGAGGGATGGTTGGGGGAGCGTTGCTGTAAACAAGTGTGTGTGAGCTTGGGGGTTGCTGTGCTATTTTAGGGGATAACGTGTAGGCATGGTGGTGCACCTTGTGGAATTAGGGGTGTAACAATACATCGATTCTGAGGGTAATGATCCAACTAAATCAATGCAAAGCACAAATATACATTTTTATTGTTAATAAATTATATGTATATATTTTTTAGAGCTTATCTCTATATATATATGTTTGTGTGTATATAGGGTTGTATTAATTTATGGCTTGTTCATGTTAAACTTTATTGCTATACGTGGTTGGATCACAATATATCGATCATAGGCTACTAAATTGAATTGATCGTATTGCAGCAAATGATTACTCGTCAAATATCGGACTGTTGCTTTGAGAATCGTATCGAATTGTTGTAAAGGCTGAGGTTTACACCACTATGTGGAATATGCTTCTCTCTCTTGTGGAATATGCTTCTAGTACACACATTTCACACCATGTATTCATGTGTCTGGTTGGTTTTCTACTGTTTTGTAATGTTTCCTAATGTGTTGGTTGTCAAGGTGACCTTGTGAGACACTGGAAGAATTTGAGGCCTACAAACTTGTGGCTGTGTGTTGTTTGTTAGTGTAACCAGGTTACAGCAATAGCTGTTCTCATTATCTACTAATATTTAGGTTAGTTAGATACAACGTACTATCGGTGGAAATATTTGCACCAATCTATTATGCAATATTGGTCTTACAAGGTCTCATACAATGCATCTAAAGTGCGATTACATACAGTTTTTAATAAAAATGTCCAACACTACTACACTTCTATATTGTTATATTATATATGGAGTACTTTAACTTAACTTGACAAAATATGTTCTGTACAGGGTGGTAAGTATAGACTGTATAAAATAGGTAGTAAGTTGCTGATTGGAAGCAACATTTTCGCTATGTTTGCAACGATGCCCCCTGCTGCATACAAAAAAGAATAAAAAGTTAACTAGCAACAATCGGACACAAGATGGCGCACGCATCCCTTTCCCTCCTACTAGCCTAACAGTTAATATCTAAGCACATTTGAAGGTAGCGTTTGAACCGCCCCTTAACTCAAGTGAGAACCTGTACCAAACCCCAAAATGTAAATGGATATTTAACACAAAAAAAAGGATGTATAGAAACTAAAATAACTGAAAAGTGTCGCCAATCGAGTACACAAGCTAATATGCTATGCCTACATTATGATGGAAGAGGGGTATCCGATTTTGGATCCATCCTTTACTTGGTGCTCACTCTGTGTGTGTGTGTGTGTGTGTGTGTGTGCGTGCGCGTGCGTGTGTGTGTTGTGTGTTCAATTTCCATTATAGACAAAAAGTTAGTGGTTAGTTCCATATGCTTGTGTGTCTGCATGACAGAGGGAGAGAAAGCGAAAATGGAGAGAGAGAGAGAGAGAGAGAAGATAACATACATCGCAGAGGGAAGTGGTTTGTGAGGACGTATGAAAGGTAAAAAGTTTACAGCGTTCCCACGAGACTGTTAGTGTCGGTATTCAGAAAACTGGTTTCAACTTCGAATTTCTTCACCCCTTTTCGCCAACGATCAGCATCTTTAGCGGATAATGTCTGCGTGAGTGTGCGTGCGAGTGTGATGTGGCGGTGACGCTGATGTCAGCGTTTTAAAATCAGCCGAGGTGTCAGTCACTACGTAGGAGAGCAACCCCAAACAGGAAGTGAGTTTAGGGACCAGAGGGGTCAAACAGAGGTCGTCGGGTGGTGGCTAGAAGAAGACAGACTGCAGATGCCTCCGCCCTAACCCCCAACTGACTCTGAACCACAGGCTGTAGGCCTAGTTCCTCCCCCCACTGTCTCGAGAGCACAGCTCTGTGTGTACAGCAGAAAAACAAAGAAAAGCTTGCGTG
Organism: Bathygadus melanobranchus; assembly: GCA_900302375.1. Classification (NCBI taxonomy): domain Eukaryota; kingdom Metazoa; phylum Chordata; class Actinopteri; order Gadiformes; family Macrouridae; genus Bathygadus; species Bathygadus melanobranchus. Next base: position 9,663 of record OMKP01081493.1, read on the forward strand.
AGAATATTTTGAGTGCCGTTTGAGCCCCGTTTCCATCGTGTCACCGTTCTAGATCCAACGCGGTTGTTTCCATCGTATACAACTACTCAGTTGTAGTTTAGTATTCTGAGGGTTGGTTTTAGGGCTGCCTAAATGTGAGAAGGGAGGTGTTCGTTTCACCAGGAATCAACTCTTTGTACTTTGTACTACTATGTGACTGACTTAGTACATTTTCATTGTGTGGTCACTCATCATCACATCGTATCACCAGGTAATATCATATGACTCCTGGTTAGTACGAAGGTTAGTGGCGAAGGAAACTGGAACCAGGCTTTCAAAGTGATCAGATCTGTCTCGTAATCGGATGTCTTGAAGTCGTTGTGGGTTTCACACTACATGAATGTGTACGAGATGTTTCCCAAGGAGGAAACCCCGACCCTGTCCGGTCTTCAAAGTACGTTTATTTGTGTAACAAAGCTTAAGTTTTCAGGTTGTGCTCTGATTTGCAGGGTAAAGTAATAAAATAGGGAGTAGTTGACAGCATTGTCTGTTCTGTTACAGAGCTGGAGGTAAATACATAATTTAGACTGAAAATGACTCCTCCCCCTTGTTTTCCTCTCACCCATGTCTTGCGCTCTCATTGGCTGTAGGTTGTTGCTGCTGTCTGTGCCAGTCACAACACCTTTCACACTACAAGTCCAGGTATTTAACCTGCAAGCCTCTGAGATCACGCCTTGAACACAACCGTCACTGACAATGTTCAACGTGGTGTAATATCTCAAGCGTTACTTACTCGGTTTGGATGATAGAACATTGTTTTGGTCTTTGGGTGGATTTATTTGGAGTTGATACATCGGAATTACAAAAATAAATTATGATGAGATGCCAGGCAGCGTGCTATGTGACAGAGAGACAGCTGTGAGCATTGAAAGAGAGAGCAGATGAACCTCCACGATGGTGGATGGTCAGGTCACATGGTCAGGTCACATGGGCAGGTCACACGTGTCAAGTCAGACGGGTCCAAAGACAGCTGGAGAGATGGCTCCAACACTCCACTGTAAGATACACACATACACACACACACACACACACACACACATAAATGGGCTTTTAAAAGAGGTATGCACAATACAATATCACAGGAACACAAAGTCAATTGCATATGTAAATAATATTAAATTAATGAATATCAAACACAGACAACACAGACTGATTTCAGAGAAGCTAGGCAGATAGATGTACACATTTCATATGAAATGGACCCTTCTCACTGGCCGTCAATATTAGGTACGTTTTATTTATGTCTATGTCTGGATATTTACTTGACTAGCTGTCTCTATACTGGTATGCTGCCATACCCCATAAATCTAACAGACCCATACTTAATGTTATGAGCTACACCTGTGTTTTGCCTCCTGTGAAAAGGGCCTTCATTGTTTAGGTTTACCTTTGCTAAAGGTAAACTTTCCTACCTGAGGATGTAGGTGATGGAGAAGATACAGGGAGGCGGGTTGGAGATCTGGCTGGAGGCGCTCGAGCTGTTGGGACACGCGGCCCTGAGGAGAGCACTGTGGCTCTCCACCCACACGTAGCCCCCACCTCGCACCAGCATCCTGTACTGACCACTCACAGACTGGCTCATAGACAGCACTGCAGAGGGAGAGTGGGAGAGAGAGAGGGAGCGGGTGTTGTGTGTCATTGTACATGCTGTGGCAATGTCTCCCATTCCAATAAAGCCCTTTAAATTGAATTGAGAGAGAGAGAGTGAGAGTGAGAGTGAGAGAGCAAGAGAGAAAGAGAGAGAAAGAGAAAGAGAGAGAGAGAGGAAGACGTACAGAATGAGAGAAAAAGAGAGAGAGATACTCATAGAGAGAGATCAAGGGGGAGACAGGAAGAGAGAGATAGAGAGAGATCAAGAATTACAGATAGAAATAGAGAGAGAGAGCGAGAGAGAGAGAGAGACAGAGAGGGGGGTGGAGAGG